>KZ145733.1:0-14967 GCA_002157085.1 Melampsora occidentalis | reverse complement strand
TTTTTTATTATTATACGTCGCCCATTGGTACTACGAGTTAGTACTCAGGGCTGACACTTGCTCACTACTCTCACCTGTTTGCCCTCACTGTTGTACTCGCTGGTGGTGTTTGTTTGTATTTTGAAATTTTAAGCAATACAAATTTTGTCGATCTGAAAGTGTGACAATGGACGGTGTGAAAGAAAGTTGTAAAACAAAACTAGGCTGAGAGGATGTTGAAAAACAATGAATTGAGCCGCTGTCGATGAAATTTGAGATTGGAGATTTGAAAGAAAACTTTTAAACTTGGACCGGTTTGTGAAATTCAAACCGGGTGGTGAGAAATTGTGAAATTTTCAAACCGGGTGGTGGCTATTTCAAACCGGGTGCCAAATAGTGCGCTTCTAAAACAAATCCTCTAGATTTCAATTGTAAATATATATGAAAAATTAATCAATTACAATCCTTTTGTTTTTTTGAACAACTTCCAAAACTCATCAGTTCTTCTTCTTTCTTTTCTTCTTCTAAATCTTATACTATAATAAAAAACAGTCCACATGAATAAAAATAAAATGCCCCCAAAAAATAGAAATCAAATGAAAAAAGAATGTCTAGAATATGAATAAAAGAAGAATCTAATGCGCGAATGAAAGTCTGAAGTTAGTCTAAATACTACACTTTAAGGATTCCAATTGACCGGAGAATTGCTAGCTCTTTGTAGCTTTTCCTGTTTTTTTTTTCTAATTTGAATGTTCATACAAACAAAACCCAACCCATAAGAAAAAGAATGAAGAGGACTTGAGATAGCCAAGATAAGTAATGTAAAAAAGAATAAAGTATGCTAAGTGTAAGAAAGAAAAAGCTTAAGTCTGGCTTCTGAAATTGAATGAATGATGGTGGATCAAGAAAGTAAAGAAGAAAGAACAAATGATTTCATAGAGACTACAACATACATGTTTTCTAATTATCTATCTACAGAAAGCGAATAAATGATTGGAATGTGAAAAAGCGAAAAAGTGAGAAACAATGCAAAAAAACGCAAGGAAGATTGAATATAAATGAAGGACTAAGTTAGTCATGGTTTTGTTTTTAATAAGTGGTCATGGCAATTCCAATCTTTTCTTCCACTTTTCCTTCTGAATCAGATTGAATCATGGCTTGTAATTGATGATGATCAAGCAGAACGAAACTTTCATGGGTGTGTTGTCTCACAGGATCGAAACATTCATCAATGATTGTGAACCGATCGAAAAATCCATTGAGATCTTGAGTTGTCTTTGGCTCGTCTGTTTGATAATAAGTTTGATTGAAATGTTTGATCAAGACTCGGATGTCAAAGAATACGTCTTGTTGAATCTTTTGGAGTTTGTATAAGATCGAGTTCCAAAACTTTCGTGTCGCTGCTTCAAACTTCGGCAATTCGGCAACCAATTGATCTTCAAGCAGCACATCTCTCGGGTTTCTCTTCAAGATTATTTCCATTGGGTTCTCATACGTTTTTAACAAAGTTTTACATAGCGGAATGATCGTGCTTTTCAATCTCGCCTCCTGCATATGATAAAACGACTGATGAGTCATTTTGTTTTGGGACGAGGGGCAGTGCATAACGGGAGTACATACCATCACTTGAAAAGGGCCAACAGCAGAAGCTAATGCAACATGTTGCTGATACGCATTCAAGTACTTCAAATCAGCCCCACCGCTAGCCTGATGAAGTGTATAGAACGCTTTGAATGCTTTCACAAGTCTTGAACTTTGTTCGCTCATCTGATTCATCCTCATTGACCATTCCAAAATGACTTCCGGCAACTCAATAACTGATTGTCTACTCTTAAGGATTCTTTTGATAATTCGGTTCACGTCTTCTGTATTAGCCATCCTTCGTTCTTCTTTGATCATCGCTGGGAGATTGTGAGCAGGTGCTCCGATATTCATCATTGTCAGCCGCCCTTTTTTGCTACTCGGTTTTTTGATATGTATGTGAGAGAAGGATTTAGACCCCATGATCTCCTCGATATGCTCACAACGTCGTTTAGCCTGAGAACAATGATATGTCAACGTTTTGACTTTGGATGGATTGGATCAAGAATAAAAGACCAACCTCATTGATTGAATCCGCAACTGCAATCATACCTATCTTAGCTTCCTCAAGTTGATGTCGATCTGGATGGTCCGGCGGAGTAAGTTGTAATATCTGATCTAATAATAAGGGGTATTTCAGACATCTTTGAACAGGCTTGATCAATAATCTACTCGACACACATAGAACGCGGACAGGAGAGCAACAAGGACATCAGCTTCAAACAGATTGATCGATGTGGTGCAACTCCGCAGGGATACATACGAGGGCAAATCCCATGCAGTTGTGCACCCGCGGGACAATTCATGGCAGTAGTTTGAATAATCCGTAAGGTTTGGTAAGAGAGTTTGTAATCGATTATTCGAAGCTTGGTACTTTGAACAATAGGTCATAAAGACTCGTTGAATCTTGGGTAGCTGTGTTTTTAACAAGGATTGATCAAGTTAGTTTGAAAAATAGAATACGGAAAGGTACAAGGGATATTACCATTTGAAAGAAACAAGTTCCAATCGTATCACACATTCCATCTGAATTACACTCATTGGCTTTGCTTAATAAATTTGCAAATTCGTCCGCAAGGCAAGCAATCTCTGCAATATTCGAGAATATCGTTTTTTGATCTAGACTAGACATTGGTGGTGATGATCTGTCGATGGGTTCTTGCTTCGAACCAGCAAGGGAAGATAACAACTTCTTTGTTGGTTTGGACCCAGTACTGTCAGCTCGACGCAGACCGGAAGTCGATCGTCTCTTATGTCCGAAATTCAAAACCGTGCCCAAATTGAGTTTGGGACTAGGAGATAGAAATGGCGAGGATGTCTTTGATCGGTCCTCTAATGATGTTGTGACAGTGGTGGTATGAGTTGTTCTGCTCGAAAGAGTTAGTTTTGGAGTCACAGTGACAGCATTGGCTGCATAGATGTCTCTAGTGATTGCCATGTCACGGGCATAGCTTGCCTCAGTATCAATCAATTCAGCAATCACCCTCGATCTTTGGTTAATTTGTTTTTGATTTGAACTCGGATCAAGCTGATTGATAGAAAGTGGTGAAGAGGTAGAATAAGTTGAAGTGGGTCTAGTGTCTAAAGGTGATCGTAGACTTGGTTCTGAGATAGTATTGGAGGTGGAGGCGGTGAGATCAGGTGTACCTGTGATACTATTCCGATTAGCTGACCAGGAGTTTGAATTCGAATCACCATCGTCTTCGTTCAAAGTGCTATCAATGGGTGTGTTTGGATGGAGTGAGAGTTCGGATGTATGAGAATCCGGTGAAGTTGATTGTTTGATTTGCATCATGGAGCGAGCACGAGATGAGGGTGACAAAAAACGCCCAGTTCTTGGTTCAGGTGGTGGATATGAAGATGATGATGCCGATGACTTTGTGTTTCTCAAATGAGGGGTTGATTGACGTTTTGATGATGGAGAGGATGTCGTAGTGGATAGAGTAGGTGATCGAGATGAAATGTCTTGATTAGAGGATGGAAGCTCAACAGGCGAGTCGAAGATTGGAGAGATTGAATTAGAATTGGAGTTAGAAGAAGCGGAAATTGAGACAGTGGAAGTAGGCCTAGTTTCAGCTTGATTGCTGTGAGGATTGATGATGATTTTGTTATTGAGAACAGGAGATGATAACGATTGAGCCTCTTGAAGATGAATTGCCGAAGGCAAGAGAGCTGAATCAGAATGATAAGTTGCCAGATGAGGTTTGATAGGTTTGATCGAAGGTTGAAGTGGTTGAATGGTTGTTTGATCAAGTTGTTTAAGCTGAGAAAGTTCTGAAAGGAAATTGACTTCTGATGGGATCCTAGCATAACGTCTGAGTCGACGAGTGTGAATCGGATTGTTTACATCAAGGTCTTCGATCGGAAGCTGACGTTGTAGCCAAAATAGGGGCTCATGTTGATATTCAATGATTGATGACATCTCAATCAGATCTGAGTGAGGCGATGACTTGGTGTGAGTTTGAGTAGGAGTGGGAATGTGATTTTTGTTGAGAGTGTGAGTGAGATTTACAAGATTAGCTTCGGGCGTGGGAATAAGATTAGAGTTAACCCTCGAATCAGAATCTTGAGGACCAGAAATCGGATCAGGCTTAGTTTTGCTGAGGCTAGACGTAGAGCTAGGAGCACAACCAAGATTTGAATCATCAGGAATTGTGAGACGGTTTGTAGACATCTTATCAGTTTCTTGATCAGCTAACATGATGTTTGGTTGATTTTGAGTTGAGATAAAGATGGATGATCTTGACTTCAGATCACCTTCCAAGGGATCTGAATCTGAATCGAATTCTGAATCTGAATTACTAGGAGATTCGATGATCAAGAATGACGAGGATGATGGTCTTTGGAATGGTTTGTGTTGATTGTTTGACTTTGAGTTGCTTGAAAGAGTTTGAGGGATTGGTTTGGGGAAACCGACTGTTATAGAAAAAGGAAGATAAATATCAAAAAGAACAACAAAATGGGTGTTGATTGATTAAATAAGATTTATGGGATGAAAGGTGTAAAATATGGATTGATAGATGAATGATTGGATGATGATTATTTTTAATTTTTTGTTAATGTATTGAATGGAATTTATGTGAATGTGAAATTGAACATGATGAGATCGAATCGAATCGATGGTCAAGAAACAAGATAGATAGATAAATTCAAGATTTTTGAATTTACAGGGAAAGTGAAGGATGCAATTTTACATATTGATTTCAAAAAAATAAGAGATCGATTACAGAAGAGATGGTAATGAAGACCAAATGAATTATAGAAAGACGTCAATCAAAGTGTCAGACTCACAGTCAAACAAATTAGAAGATAACTTACAGTTAAGATCAAGTGGAGGTTGAGGTTGAGGTTGTTGTTGATCGATCGAAGGAGAAGACGAAGAAATCATAGATTTGGTGGAGATTTGGTGAATCATTTAAAGAGAAAGTTAACCAAGCTGATTGAGAATCAGATCCAATGATAATGTAGGAAGGATGGATTCGAATCAAGATTCAGTTTACCAATCCTTGCTTGATTCTGAAGTGTATGTATGTATGTATGCGACCAACTAAAGTTTAAAGATTGATTGATGATGGTAAAGAGACTTAAAGATTAGATCAGATTGAGATTCATCAAAGGGAACTTTAGACAATCTTGGAATCAAGACCCAATCAATGCCTTTATGAATGTTGTAACTGAGAAGAATTGGTATTTTTATGTAATTCAAATCACAGCTCAGCACAGCTCAACTTCAAGTGATCTCTGAATTTGCTTGATTGTAGTGTACAAATTCCTGAGCTGAGCTTGATGATCGGATTTGAAAAATCGGTTTCTTAAAATATTTTGATGACCGAATTTGCCTACGTAATTCCTCGTGTTTTTATAAAATCACCAAATTAACCACACCAACATTTAGGATAAATATCACGTTATGGAAATTGGAAATGTACACTCAAACCAAACAACAACCAAACAAAATCACAAGAACCATGAACAAAATCGAATCTTACAATATTGTGCTTTTTGAGGCAGTGTTTTGAGGTCACTTGTAAATCTTCAATTCAATTCATTCCCTTCGATTCGATTCGATCTCATTCGATAAGATTCGATTCCGGTTCCGATTTAAATCAATCTTCCCATCTTCTCCTCGGGTGTGGAAGGTGTGGATTACCTTCGTGCAATTACATAAAGAAATCAATTGAACATGTCAATTTGTTTAATTTTAACTCCATTGACCGTATTGGCCTGCATCAGTTTCCGTACCGGGTATGTAGCTCCCTTTTACTTCCCCTGTCATGATTTCCCGGTCCACCGACGCCTTCAAGCTTTCGTGGGCAAGAGTGCTCCAGTGACGTCACAAAGACCTACCAGTTGGTTTTGATCATTAAGATACTGAGCAAAGAAAGCAGGGTCCATCTCATTCTCAAGCAAGCTTCGAAATATCGATTTGCAATCACCTGAATCGTGATATTCTCAAGCTTACAAATTTCAATTATTCTAGAAACTTTATAACCTTACCACATCTCCAGGCTCATTATCTCATCCCTAGAAATCAATCACATTTTAGGTTCCATGATAAGCACGTTTGTACTTCATGTATGATAATACATCATCACCTGATCACACACATGATGACGAGGATAAGGATCAGGATGATGTTGTCAACTTGGTATATGATTAAGCTTAACTAAGCCCCTCTCCTCGCGGGCGCGACCTCGGACGCGGACGCCTTATTATGTGATGATATGATTCGATTGAAATTCAATCTTCAGCGTCCGCGCCCGGCTTGTGCTGAGCTGCGAGAAAAGGATATGATTGGACAACAATAAGTGATCTACTTACATAACTGATTAAACCCTCTTGGTCTATATCAGATAATCTTAACTCTTCTTCCGTTAACCTATCAAAGATTAGAGATGTACACAGGTATTGATTGGTGGTAAACTGATCTGATCAGAGACAAAGTGTAAAATCAGAATCGTAGAAATCATACACACATGAGACACAAGATAACTGTATCCGAAGCTGAGGCTGAATAGGGCATATTTGTTTTACATACCTCGAATCTTTGGTGATATTCCCCACCGATTTACTTGAGTCTAACGGGAAAAATTCCTCAAGTTGAGACAACTCAAACTTAAAGGGCAAGGGTAAGGGCAAATCGAAAACTGGGTGAAATGATCTGAAGGGTATATAGTCAACAGATTTGCTAGGGTGATCTCAAGCAAGGGCAAAAAGATCAGTTTGGTAGGGTAAGCTCAAGGGCAGATAAGACACCTTGGTAAAGTAATCTCAAGGAGGCTCAAGGGTGAATATGTAAAAACTTCGGGATTTGGTGGGTTTAGCTGAAGGGTAAACTCACATACATATGTGGTGGGGTGAAGCTTGAGTCAAATTCGATTGTGTAGATCGCGAAATCATCCTTTCACTTTTGACTTTGACTTTGACCCACTCGAGCAAACTCAAGACTGAGTTGATTCGCATTCACGGGATTGAAATAGAAGGAAATAGGGTCAAACATCTGCTTGTTTGGTGTGATAATCATAAGATATGGTTTGTGCGTTTAATTATTCTCGTGTCTATTTGGGCAAATTATAGGTTTGGGCAATCTCCTATATGGTCAGTAGCCCGAGTCTCTCAGAATGTAGTTTACTGCTTGTACCCATTCTCTTATCGAATCATGTGATATTCTTCAAAGCTTTCCTCAAATATGATGAACCTCAGTTTGTTTGTCGTAGTTTTGTTCAAGGGCATTCGCTCTCAAAAAACGTGGTCAGCTGTGTGTATTGACTCCATGCCCTTGCAGACCACACTGGCTTCAGGAGTTGTTGCTTTTATTTGAAGTCGTCTCACAATAACTCCTCCCTAAGTAATCGCAATCGGATTGAATACAGATCTTTCCAAGCGAGTGATGATATTCAATTATTGAAGGAATGTATATGATGGTTAATTTTTTTAGTTATCTTCTATTACAACAAGAATTTTTAAAAGAATGAAATGAAATGGATTGGATTGAGGTTTTGATATAAGGTAAATAAAAATAAAAATAAAGCTCACTATGAATAATTATAAAACAAAGTAAGCTTTCTCGCAAAAAGAAAAGTAAGTTTTAATGTACATGCTTTTTTTTAGAAAAAGGTAAATTGCTACAAAAGAAGAGATGGAATTTGCCTGTTTTTCTCATAGGTCTTGAGTGGTTGTAAAGAACTTCAAATGATCCGATGAAAGAAAAGTTCAAGCGATAGTTTCACAATATGATTCTTTAACCTCACTCTCGCGCAAAGAAAAGGTAGCTTGACTTGGCGGGCAAGAATGGATCCCATAAGACTAGGTATGATAAAAACCTTTAATCATCTTGATGGTGATCCTAAATCATATTTTGGCATCGTAATACTAATACCTGATTTCCGTGCCTCGTTAAAAGTCACTTCAAGTAAGTATCTTTTTTCTTCATCGCCATGCTAACCAAGTCGTCACTTGACCATTTGTCGAACCGTCACCTCCACTCTGTTTAGTTCCTGAAGATGATGCTGTCGAAGTCGGACCAGCCGGCGTCGAAGTTGGCTCTAGAGTGCAACTACTACAAGCTAAATGTCCCCATAAAAAGGTGAAAATTGGATTATTTCAGTTTGGTTTGAATCTTTCGATGAAGTACAAGATCACGGTTGTCCTTACAGGCATATCCACTACAACTTCCTGTGCATGTATATGATTCGTTACTCGAACTCATACATGCTAAAGTCAATTACACATACGTTAGAATATCGTCAAGATTGTGATGACCGTAGGACGTTTTTTGGTTATTGACTCACTTGTAACACCGGCTTCACCCGCATCGTAGTTCACGCACTCAACAGAAGAAACATAGGCATGTGTAAGGTCCGCTGTGCAACTCTTACAGGCTGAAAGATTTTTCAAAAATCCAAAGGTGGTTAAAATCGATGACTGATCGAATGTAGACAATGGAAAGAGGCGAAACTGATCAAAACCTACTTGAAGTCCCTTGACATGATGACGAGAGACAAGTTAGATGTACCGAAGGTTGTGGAGCGCCTTGACATGCAACCTGGGGATCTAAGTAAGGATGATAGGAATATTGAAAGTTCGGAAACACGCATAAGCCTCCTTGTGTTGAGACTACTTCTGAAAGATAAACTTTTGACTACTTACTTGAGACAGTAGAATCGATTTTGGGAAGAAATGTCATAGTGCACGCTTGTGAGACAACACCTCCACAGGAGATAAAATGTAATCCAAAGCTAGCCCATAAAACCAATGTGATCATGAAATTTGTCCAACTCATCATACCAATAATGTGCTATTTTGATTCCTAAAAGAACGAAGGAGTTGTGGCAAAATGATGATAAGCAAGATGATCAAGTAGTAGATCACGTGACTCTAAATCGATCGTCGAAGATATCTTTTGAGTAGAAAGCTTATGATAAATGATGCTGATCAAGAACTGGACTGAGCCACGTTGAAGATGAAGATGAAAGTCGTCGGGGAAAAGGTTGGATAAAATATCGTTTAAATCAAATCGAAAACTTGAAGTTGAGAAATTGAAGTCAATGAAATTATTACGCTGGGACTACGAATGAAAGTCAGACCAGTTTTTAAACTAACCCAAATCAAGTATCGTCTGGAGTTTGAGAGACAATAAATGCCAGGTAAGTAAATACATATCTGCTGCGAAATTCCTCAGATGATACAGAATGTTGTCGTAGTCGAGATCTGAGGGGGGGCACTGTTCATGGGTTCAGCTGACCTCAAACTTGTCACACCTCTAGTAACTAAAACGCAAGCGGTGCTCACGGAATCGATAGGCGAGTATGTAAGGAAGATCAAAGGGTTGAGATTGTTGCCCATTTCCTATACGTATACGGAAGGAAAGCTTGATGTTTCCGGCAAAACCCGAACAGGTGATTCAATAGATTCATCTGCTGCTTGCCCCATGTTATTATGGCTTTTTATATCCTAGAAAATTGGTCATCTGACCTACGCTCTTCGCTCAGGTGATCAACCAGTGCTCATAGGTCAAATAATTGTACCAATGATTGACTGTGGAAAATAACATGGCTTCCCATACATGCCAAGTAACTTTACACTCTCAAAAACCATTCTTCGTGGCTTCGTGGACGGCCACTTTTTGTTGTTCCCTTCGAGAACCGCATGTTGCGTCTGGCTGATCAGGTCGAATAAGCAAGATCGTGTGAAAAAAACCTTTAGTTTGCAGGCATAAATCCACTAGGGTAAATATAATAGAAAGGCTTCGGTTAAGACGGACAAAGTTCATAAGGAGCTGAAGGTCGATCGCGACATTTGAATATCCAAACAAAATCTGGGGCCCACTCAGCCGCAATCTGGATGTGCGCAAGAAGACTATGTACAACTCCAGGCGCTGCCAAAGTTCTGCTGCCGAGGTTCTCAAAGGCAAGATAGGAGTGTGATTTACGCGAGCTCTGAACACCTCCCTCCATCTTGGACTCCTAATCATAAGATTCCAACTTCAAAAAAGGATCGGTGCTTCGTCTATCTCACCTGGGAATGAGCGATGGGCTGGTCTCTATCTGATCAGCTCGGATGTCTAGTCCATTCAATGTGATTCCGAATTTATTTAATTCCCTCATGTCTCGGTATATATCCTTGGAAGCCTTGAGTCTTGACTATCTCCCGATTGTATACATGAATGAATCTGTAACTCGGACGTTGCCTCAGACGCTTATCATCACGGTGAAAATGAATCATACTCAAAACACAAGTTCATACCGGAAGTAGAAAATGGGATTCCACAGCACGGGTTTGACCGTTACTAGTCTACTAAATATCCCCTTAGTTGAACCGATGACGGCATTGATGCAGTCGATGAAACTATTGCGAAGTTGATCAGGAGAATTTTAAACTTTTGATCAAGACAGCTGGACCGATAGGTTGTTTCAGTCAAACGATATATCATTGGATGTGGTCCTATTGAAAACGCTCAAAGGATTGTCATTCTTCCAATTGTTAGCGGGAGCACGGCGGTAAGCTGCACCGCTAAGAAGCGGGGGGCCCCACGGGGCGGTTTAGCTGTCGCAACTCTTGAATCCTTATCTCTTGTCTATTTCTGCTTCAGTTTGTGATTCATGGTTCATACGTAGTCGCATACTAATGAAGGTCTTCAGCCTACAGATAATGCGACCAAGTTCCAAGATGAATTGCTCATACAATAAGACTTTGTGCCATCAAGTCTGGACAGGTTTGGACCGCAATTATGTTCAAAATCCCATCCGAGTCTGTCGGCCTCACTAGACCCTGCAGCGGATTCCCCAATCTGTGGTCTGTGTCAATGCCCACGGGAGGATGATCAGGGATGATAAGCGATTATAGTGGGGTCATTCAGACTCCAGTCAAACTTCACCCGTCACATGTGCTTCACGTTAATATCCATTCCAACAACTTGGAAATCTTCGTGTGATGCGGAGGGAAATCAGGCATGCTCTCATCGATTTTTCAGATTGAAAGGCTATTCATTGTGGGATGCTCCACTTCTGTGGAGAGTAATCCCGATCCTCAAAATCATCAGTCACGCAGTGATTATAACGATTTGAAAGTTTGATTGTAAATACTCTTCATTGAGACTTGTTCCATCGGTCTTCTTTTGCCAAGTCGGCTCGTTCGGCCGGCTCNCTCGTGCCGGAGTCATCACGAGCTGCAGCCAATCATGCCGAAAGGTCCATGAGTCAAAGTGACTCAACGTCGTTCAGTAACAGAGTGTTGAATGATATGATCTTCGGCAAAATTTGCGGCCCTGAGTTTTCTCTGGGCCTACGCGAAAATATCCAGATCTGTGGGTGTATATTCTGAAGATCTATATTTCTTCTTGAGCGGCACAAAATTTTTTCAGTTTCCGTCCTCACCCCAGTTGTCTGTTGCTGTATGCAACCAATTTCAACACGGAATCGAATAAAGGACTCATTGCAAACGCGAAATATGACTCGCGTCATTTATGTAACCTTTTGAAATGACAAAGTACACACGATGGTTTGAAAACAATAAGATATGCTTCTGAGCTGTGGATCAGTTTGTGGATGTCATTGTCACTTAGACATAGGGCCAGAGATAACCGCTTGCACCCCAACTCTTATTTGTTCTTGACGAGCCTCTAGCTGCTCTTGGCTGATATTGAGTTTACGTTGATGTTCGTCAATCTGTTTCGTGCATGTCTCCATGCGATTGATCTTCTGCTTTAAAATCTCTTGAGCATCTTGAGCGGTCCTGATAAAGCGATCAACCAGAAGCTGACATGATTCGGTCATCTCATCCAATGACATCTCACTATGTGATAGGTGAGCTCGAGATAGTTGGGGTCCCATCGCAAGACCAGCAGTCAAATCTGGATACTTATCCAAAATCATTCCATCAACTTGACTTTCGTCACGAAAGTTGACATCATCTTGGCCATCGATCCAGTCACCAGGGCTTTCGAACGGTTCACCGTCTTCTGACATGAAAGGAGTAATGTCATCGACCTGATTGGAATTCGACATTTCGTCCGGCACACCTGACGTACAACAGAATCTCATTACTTCACCGTATTCGTGCCACCAGTAGTGCAACGGTGATGTAGAATATTGTTCAAATGAAAAGAAACTTACGTTTGGTATCTACACAAAGTCACAAATTCCAAGCGTCAAAGGTGAAGTCTATAACTATGGTTCAGATAGAGCTCACTAACCTTTCTCTGTCTCTTGCCCCTCATTTTCACTTATGACATCGTAATCTTCATCTCGAAAAATTGGAGGAGGAATTCTTGAGTGAGACGAAGTTTCCATCATCCCGGGGCGTTTGTTAGTTTCAGAAAAGCGAGGCCTGCGCGGAGGAGACTGTGGGGCAGAGTCAACGTAAGACAGTTGTTGATGGGTCATTTTTCGAGGCTATATTCATTGGGTTGCATGTCAGCCCACAACGCTCCCAGACTTTTCAGCTTTGGATTCAATGACCCAATAGTAGACTCTGTGAGAATGAACAAGCTAACGCTAGGTGAGACGATTCCTCTTTCCAAGCGTTTCCTCTTTTTACGCTCCTCATTGGTAAAGAGCGTTGCCCCGGACTCCCTCTGACTCGCATTGCCCGCACGTCTCGAAGGCGTGGTCGGGACAGCTGTAAACACAAGTTGAAGATCATGTTAGCGCTCTAGTTGACGGCATCAGCAGCAGCTTGAGGCAAACCTACTTCGCTCACGCTCGTTATTAGCTGGAGAGTGCCTTTCATAAGCTCTATCGGGTTGCCTCGTCTTATTTGATTCTCTAGACCTTCGACCATTGGGCGATGCTGATCGGTCGGAAGGACTTTCCATCATGATCGTGACAGAAGGACTTGGGGCAAATGTGGACCTCGGGCCGGTGGATGAAAATTTTCCAGGACTCTGAGGCACATGTCCGACAGAAACGAGTGGTGCAGGTGGAGGTAGCATATCGCCTCTTCGATTACCTTCGTCACGGGTTAAGATCGGTTCAAATCGTCTTCTATGCGACTTTGAGCTCGATCGCGTTGGGCTATTAGTATCAGTCATTGAACCTGAACAGAAGATCTTGTGCTTTAAGTGTGTTTGAAAGATACGGTAAATCTGAAGAACTGAATGTGGAGGATGTCAAACAACTTCGAAGAGAACAATCAGATTCAAATGATGACTGGATGGGAAGTCAACAGTTCAGAATGTAGACGGTAATCTAGATTTTATATCAATCAACCTTTACCTCGATCAACCAAAAACAGGCCAATTGAAGCATAAGCCATACTCTAGGAAATGACGTCAGCAAGCAAAATGCTAATCATCGATCACTTTATTTCAATAGGCTGCGAAACATTTATTCAGCTTGTTGACCATTCACATCGAATTAAAATATTCCAATCATCAGCCTCAGGTCAGGTTTTGATCACAGCATTCAACCCAAAATGAGCATAACTTGGCGTGGTTGAGAAAATTAAGATTATACATGCATCCATTGGATTTACATCACATTCTAACAACAAAAACTCAACATATCACAGACAGCAGATCATACTTAGCAGCTAGAATTTCATGCTCGCTGTCACCAACTCTTCAATAGGCTTAAGACTGAGACTATGTATACGAGTTTCATCCGAATCAATTCCATTCCTGAACTCCCCAGCAATAGATAGTACGTATCGATCAAGTGCTATTGCGCGAGGAAGGTGGAGAATCATAGTCCAGATGGCCCAGCCCTCAGAAGCTTCCTCGTCTACTGTGAACTTAATCTCGGGTTGTTGCTCCATCTTCATATTCTTAGGTTCGGAGTAAACACAGACAAATTGATCTGAGGTAGGAATGGCTAGGAAACTGATTGTTGTCAGCTCCCTAGATAGGCCCACACCCATTGCTTTCACCACAGATTCCTTGAAAGTCCAAAGCTGAAGCAAACGATCGAGGAGAACTTCGTCGGTAGTACGCTCTGAGGGTGTTGATGAAGGCCGTTTTATCAGGTCAAGTTCGGTACTGGTGAGTGACTCAGAGAGCATCTCGGCGAATGTTTCGACGGACTCTTCTCCACGGGGTAACTTCAGTTGCATCACATCTACGCCAATCTTGTGAAGCGCCTGAGAAGCTTCAAAAGTGGCTATGAAGCTACAGACGACTAAATCCGAATCGTGCGAAATGTTGTAGTCGAAATAGGCGTGGTCAGGTAGTTGGCTCGACTGTCAGAATACCAAAAAAACGTTGGTCTAATGTAGATCTTCGGGAGCATACACAGCAGTATGCCTGACTAACCATGTATGGGCGCCCTAAATCTGTCCGCGCGAACTCCAGTGAAGTCGGATTCAAACCATAATGCTCAAGGACGATAGCACGCACCAACAGCTTCCCAATCAGACATCCTAACAAGATAGGAGGGCTTCAGAAAGCAATATTTACACAATAATCTGATTCTCATATGATGCACGAAACCGGGATGCTAGTTTGGCCAATGGTTTAGGACTTGAGCACGAGTGATCGAGATTCGAGGGCACCTCACTCTTTGAGTCGATCATATGACGATAAGAGGTGACATCCCTTTGACTTTCAACGTCCAACGAATCGACTAAAGATTTCCATTGCTTTATTCAATCACGATACATCAGTGGAACTAACACGCAGAACTCCAAGAAAGAACACAACTCACTGCCTGAGGTGGGTCCCATGAGTGAATGTCCACTGCCCAAGTGCCGAGCTGAAACGCCATTTGGAAACTGTCTGACGTCTGGGAAACACTTTCAAGTTCAAGTTCCAACTTCCCAGTGGGTGCCCTGGATTTCATCTTGGAAATCAACCTCTTGTAAACCCATGTATCATGCTTCCGCTTATGGCTTTGACCCACATTGGATTTTGCCATTTCACACACTGTACACCTCAGAATCAGATGGTGCATTGAGCATTTAATGTGATTAGTA
>KZ145732.1:3132-15392 GCA_002157085.1 Melampsora occidentalis | reverse complement strand
ACATACCTCGGCATCCAGAATAAATGAACTCAGGCATTCCTGTGGTTTACAAGTGTCCTCCTTTAATTCGTTCCCTATTTCTTCTATTGATTTATCAGATCCACCAGCTTTTCCTCGCTCAAACAGAGCCACGACCAAAGCCAGGACGTCTGGATACTTATCAGTCATATCCTGACGTAACGTCCGCAAGGGCATGGTGTGGAAAGCATAAGCAAATATAACCTGATCAGAAAGATCATCTGAACTTACTTCAAGGTGACGACTGAATAGTCTGACAAAGATATCTTTTTGAGGTCCGACCCATTGACCTCCTCTAATGTTGTGATGATGTCCATCTTTACCGAGTTTGGCGTGAATTTGTACACGTTGTCCATCGTATTTCCATCTACAATTCACACCCTCAAGCGAGATCAAGGATGGAGGAAAACATGAGGGATACGTTGAAAGATCTGGCTCTCTACCTCGAAGACATCTCATGAGATAATAGAGGAAGTGACAAGAGTTCGAGGACTGACTCCGCCACAAATTCTTCGTCTGCTCTTA
The DNA here is from genome assembly GCA_002157085.1 of Melampsora occidentalis. Classification (NCBI taxonomy): domain Eukaryota; kingdom Fungi; phylum Basidiomycota; class Pucciniomycetes; order Pucciniales; family Melampsoraceae; genus Melampsora; species Melampsora occidentalis. The sequence continues at coordinate 14,849 of KZ145732.1, read as the reverse complement.
GCCTTTGCTCAACATCGCTCAAGTCTCGGGTGATCTGTCCAAGCATTGGAGATATTGGAATCCCTACTGCTAAAGGAACCTTTTCAGAAAGCGTTTCCAGGCTACCTTCATCAAGTAAAGCTGGCTTCATAGGCATACAATTCGAATTGGTCACCATTAATTATCAAGAAGTACAGTTCATTGGATTGAGAGACACGTACAATAATGGAGTCATAATTGGGATGTCGAACATAAACCTCTCTAACGATTTTTTGAGCTTGTGTGAGAATTTTTAAAGTCTCTAATCTACCAGGTTTATTCGTTTCTGACACTTTAGCTTTACCTTTCAAATTCTTATCAACTACGGCCTGAATCCCTCGCCTGGCTTCGGGAGGAATCCAATATTTTTTAACGTGATTAGACTGAGATGACGTAGTGGATGATCGGTTAAGACAAAAGGCTTGGGCTAATGATGAAGTAACAGTTAGCTTGACTGCACCAATTCGAAGGTTTCGGCACATTATCTGTGCACCAGGTTAGAAAGATATTACCGTTGAATTAGTTAGAGGATCATATGTGGGATTCATCAAGAGGCACACATTTCTCTTGACTCAACTCGGACCAAAAATCTGACTTCTTCTCCCTTAGCAGAGACTATAAGTTTCTTGACAACTTCAACTTTAGTATCCACAGAGCCGGGGCCTTTCAATTGAGAAAGATTATATAGGTCATCGAACACTGATTGAACCGTGAGCTGGGCGGTACGAGTAAATAGGGTTCTGACCGATCTTCGAGTTTCGAATGCGACATCACCCGGATCACCTGTTTGTGAATTCAAGACAGGATGATAGGTAACAGAACTGATTTGAAAAGCATCGTAGCTATCTCTGACCATGTTTGTTCCACAACGCCTTGAGCTCTTTGGGTGACACATCGGAAACAGCTCTGATTGCCTTGGTCAAGATCTGAGATCCGATTCCCAGTTCAATACCCTCATATGCTGGTCCAAAGTGATTTGTGATCAGATATACTGTAGGTAAGAGGCTGGATGGATCGTGCTCAATGACTGTTCGGAGTAAATTGGTCAAGATAGCTACATATACACGTAAGCAAAGATCAACAAGCCACATCAGCAAGCTCGTATCTAAATATTCATTCATTATACTTTCACTTACTGGTGATGCTTAATCGCGAACGCGTAGCAGAGATAGACACAAAACCCTCTGCAAGAAAGCTATATGGCACCTTTTTGACTGGTGTACCTGTGGTCGAATTCGCAGCGAGCTTTTTCTTAGGTGACTTGGATTGGGAAGAATACACTGGCCAAGTTGATGTATCGACCTTTGCGGGATCGAATTGAAAGATATCTAAACATAGTGAATAATGTGCTGATGTGGTAGATTGTGACGGTAGACCTGAAAGTGTATTGATTGAGATCTGAGCTTTCGTATCAACTTTTGGGATTCCAAGAGATGATTTCGGTAGTCGGACGGCCGAGATGGAGGCTGATGATGAGTTTTGTAAACTTTTCAAGTCTTCTCGTCGGTTTTGCTCATAGTAAGCCTGATCATCTTCACCAGCCAAGCTTCGAGCAAACGCGGCATCTTGTTCTACTTGAGAAAGACCACCTTCTTCAGCCTGTAGTGGACCAAGAAGATCTAAACCATTCGTAGCGCTAGTGGATGATTCAATCCGTGATGAACTTTGGTCAGGCGACAATCGCGATTGTTCTGCTCTCCCATCCTGGCCACCGACAGATTGAACAGGTGGTGAAAAGAAACTTGCGATCGTTCGCTGAGAAGCTGACTTTGACTTTTTCGGTGTCCCAGACGAATGGGCAGAATCATTGGTTCTTTTGGACGGCATGCGGGATTCGATGAGGATGAGACTCGAGCAACGACTGAAATGATTGAAGACTTTGTATAACTTGTCGAAGAAGATGAAGACTAATGTAAAATGAGGTCATACATGGTACAGTCTCAGATCAGATCATCATCAAGAACTACATAAATATTTATATGCTGCATGCACAAGTTCTCTCTTCTCTCTCCAATTCTGCCTCATTATTATGTATGTATAGCTGATCAAGGCCTCACATTGATGTTGGACAGCATTTGCCAGGAGAATCACTCGCAGGGATTGTATGTACACTTCACATCTATCACATCCCTGCTTCTTGAATCTTCACTCTTTCAATGCGTGTACACTCGATGATCAAAACATCCAGGTATCTACTTTTTTACCGCAATAGCTTTGGCGAGGACACATTATCTTATAATTGTTCAGCTAAACTCGATTCATTTTATTGAAACTTTCTGTTCCAGAGAAATTGATCACACCTGGCCGAACAGAAATCCAAGGGAAACGGATATTATGTTATATATAGCCAGATCTTCAGCAATTCATAGACCAACTGTTTCGGGTTTACCGCAGATGCAGCTGTCCTTTCATCACATCTGGCCAACATGAGCAAAGCATAGGCTTCTTCAGGCGGTTTTCCGTGGAACCGGCTCGCCCTATACTTTCCAATCTACATATCAGGATTCAATTAGATTCAATTCTCTTCTTTCACGGTGAGTGGCAACTGTGGCAACACCAAACGCAGTGGCTGTATCTGATGCATGCATACAAATCCAGAATTGGTACCGAAGGGGGTGACTGTTGCCCGGCTGCGGATGGTCCGGAAGTAAGAAGTTCAGATTCCGATACAGGAAATTTTTTCAAACTCGAAGTCTAAATTTCATCCACTGCACACTTCAACAAACTTTGTAAAAATATTAAAACTCAAAAGACGGTCTATCAAATCTCGGAAACTTTTAACCTGAACCGTCTACTTCGTTGAAGATGTGTAAGTTTGATTTGTAACTTTTTCTATTTCTGACTCATAATATCAACGGCTAACGTGTGTTTGGTATCCCTTTGCATTGAATTCTTTCATTTACATCTGCTTCAATCCGACATTAACTTATCTTCTCACAATCAGGTGGCGTCATAGGTTTACTTTTGGGAACTGTCGAGGCTAACGCGGCACCTGATATCTGCGAGGGCTTGAATCTATTGCAACATCGTGGACAAGACGCATGTGGGGTGGTGACATGTGGACCCAAAGGTCGTTTCTATCAATGTAAATCTAACGGAATGGTTCGGGATGTCTTGGACGCCCATAGTGTGGCCAGCTTGATTGGAAGTATGGGTGTTGGACACGTGCGGTATCCTACCGCCGGAAGCACTGCACATGCCGAAGCTCAACCCTTTTATGTCAATTCGCCCTATGGAATTGTTTTGGCTCATGTTGGTCTTTGTCCCGTTTCTTCACAACACGCAGTACCTAACTCTATCACTCATTTAATTGATTGTGTATGAACTTTTCTTAGAACGGTAACCTGATCAACACCTCGCATCTCCGATATTATCTTGATCACTACGCACATCGACATATCAACACGGATTCAGATTCTGAGCTTCTTTTAAATATCTTGGCAGACAACCTTCAAAAAACTGGAAAATTCCGGATAGATGAAGATGACATTTTTAGAGCGATTTCAGGTCTTATGAAGCACTGCCATGGTGCATATGGTTGTGTGGCTATGCTTGCCGGATTCGGAATCATTGCTTTTCGCGATCCCAATGGTATTCGTCCCCTCGGTTATGGACGACGGAAAGCAGAGTCAGGTTCGAGTAACGGGCAACCCGAACGGTGGGATTATATGATCAGCTCTGAAAGTGTCGCATGCGATGCAAATGGATTCACAGATTGGGTAGATGTCAAACCTGGCGAAGCCATCATTATCACAAGAAAAGGCGTCCACGCTCGTCAAGCCCTTACACCCCGTACTTTGGCTCCTGATATCTTCGAATACGTTTACTTTGCACGCCCGGATAGCGTTATCGATGGTATCAGTGTCTACAGAAGTAGGATGGCTATGGGTGACGCTTTAGCACTCGAAGCCAAGAGGATATTGACTGAATGTAACATGTCAGTGGATGTGGTCATTCCAGTGCCAGATACCAGTCGTGTAGCTGCCTTGCAATGTGCCCAAGCACTCGGCATACCTTACCGGGAAGGCTTCGTGAAGAATCGTTATGTAGGACGTACATTCATCATGCCTGGACAGCAGCTACGGTAAGTCACAACTCCATTGTTTCCCGTTTATCTCTCTTTGGGTGTGCATATTGAGATCAAATTGAATTTGACTCCCCTCTGTTTCTAGCCGCAAGAATGTTCGGCGCAAACTCAACGCCATGGCTATGGAGTTTGACGGCAAGTCGGTCATGCTTGTTGACGATTCCATCGTACGAGGAACTACTTCAAAAGAGATCATCCAAATGGCGCGCGATGCCGGTGCAAAAACCGTCATCATGGCCTCCTGCGCACCGCCTATCAGATTTCCAAACGTATTTGGTATCGATATGCCTTCACGTAAAGAGCTTGTGGCCCATAATCGAACGGAAGACGAAGTTGCACACGAAATCGGGGCTGATAAGGTCGTCTTCCAAACACTCGACCACCTCATCAATAGTTGTGGTAAATTTAACAAATCGATCAAAGAATTTGATTGCTCCGTTTTCACTGGTAAATATGTCACTGGTGGGGTTGACGAAGAATATCTTTCAAATCTTGAACAACGGCGAGGAGACGCAAAAGCTTCGTCCTCAGGGAAAACCGGTTCACAATCACAAGCTGGTTCAATCAAACCTTCTACCCTTCTTCAATCTCAATATCATGTTGATCAACCAACTTCGAAGTCATCTGCCCCTCTTGATGCCTCGGCAAACACAAACAACAACCCTACTATCGCTCCTCCCGCTGATGCCATTGGTTTGACAAATGAATCCATTCAGACTATCAGCCAAAACGACATGTGTGTGGGATTACCAAACAGCTATCTCCGTCAATCATCAAGTTCTCGCGGTAGTCGGGCGGCTAGTACCAGTGCAGAAGAGGTACCCAATGGAGTGCTAGACCATGGCGCTCAACTTGAGCTTGACGAGGCCGAGGCAGAAGCATTAGTTAAACCTATGAAGGACAGTCTTCGTATTGATGGTGAAGACAAGGACGGTACCGTAGGTGGGATGGTGAGCGACGACGGTGGACATAACGTAAGTCCTTTGAAAGTGATCAAAGGAATCAAAGCCTACTCAGACTGACTTTGCTTTGTGCTTGCAGGGCTATATACCAACCACTGCCAGGTAATGACAGCTCGTGCTTCCTTCAGGACTGATCTTGCAACACCACGATTCATTTCACTCTGGATTCCATCCCCTGTGTTCGATCTCCATCAACCCACTGCAAATCTGCTTGCACACTTTTCTCTCATCATTGATTGCGTGTCCATAGTTGCCTGTTGCTCATATAGATCAAAGCGTTTTCTCATATTTTTCTTGTCAAGTAGTGCTTCTGTCTATCCAACTTTTCTACCTTTACTAAATGTCTAAAAACATCCACGATTTTATATCGTGCTTTTCTCTCTTCCCTTCTCTTTCTTTCATCAAAGTGGTTCATGCATCTTTCATTTTCCCTCGCAATTGGTTTTGGGTTTCACTTTCCATTCAAATATCGCGACATATGTCGCATTGGGGTCTGTTTGAATACTCTGTTTGACAGCACAAAATATCATTGTCTTCCTCATGACAATATGTTCATTTTATTGAACCATCAAAATGCCGTCAATGCGTAAGGTCCTGTTGTTTCCAGGCATGGCAATGCTGCGATAATTCATTACAACTCGGTAGGTCAATAGTGATCTATAATCAGCAGTCAATTCAGATGAGCATTGTATGCATATGTACAACTCTGTACCTGTGGGATCACCTGGTATCACCCAAAGTTTTTGCAGCAGTGTGAGAATTGTGATCATACAGCGTACATCGTGCATGGCCACACGGCCAAATGCTGACTGAAAATATCTGGGTTCTGAGTTGCCTGCGCTCCTGTACCCGCACATCGTGTGAATCTAAGGTGAAAATCTATCAAGACCTCCAAGGGGGCTACCAATTGATTAAATTTATCAAATGAAATCAGAAAGAAATTCAAACGGGTGGTGGTTCCAACTACCCGGCACGGTTTAAATTAGTGCGCGTGCGTCTTTTCGATACCAGCAACATCTGGGGTGAGCTTAGCCTTTAAACAAATTCTAAACCTTTATTTTGACAAGATTCGACAACCATGGGGTCAGGCTTAATACAATTAACCCAACTCTAGGCTTACGCTCAGCGTTCACGACGCGCGGCCAAGATAATGGTAGAAATTGAATTGATAGGTATCATCGTAATTTGTGAGTGGTTCAAAAGGGCTGGACTCAAGGTCAGCCTAAGGGCTGTTCCAATGCCGAATGAGATCACAGCTGGTTGTAAAACAAGAAAGAAAACAATAGGATGTAAATTGTGACCTCAAAGCAGATCTTCAAGGGACTCCAGCAGGGTCTGTGTGAGATTTCACGTCCAGACAAAGCGTCTCAATCACGGTTTAGCATGAGCAAAGTTCCGAATAAAAAGGTGACAAAAACATGCCATAGTATAAATTGCAATAATTTTAACGGGTCAGCATCCAACCATGGACCGTACCCCTGATTGAAGGATCTCCCTCATCTTCTGGGAATGCAAGGCCAGCATTTTTATCTTCAACAACTTTCTTGCAAGTCCATCCACGAGTCTGGGCGAGCTCTATAAATTGATTATCCTCTTTCATGAACTTAGGGCGATGATGAGAGAAGAAGACAAGGAGACAAGGAGTAAGTGACTCGGGATTTGAGGGCTGACGAAGTAAGCGTTCGCAGGTCAAGATTAAGGCTTCATGTTGAGAATGATTAAAGACCAGATCTGAAAGAAGAATCAGGTCAAAAAGAGATGGCACTGCGTTGGGGGTTATTTGGGTATCACACGCATCCAGGATGGGTAGATGACTCAGTATATGAGCGGGATTGGCGCCCCATGTATAACCCTGGCAGGATGAAGAACGGGTTTGATATCAGTCGCCTTCGATCTGAGTCCAATCACAACGCATTTCGGTTGGACATTGGGCGACTCAAATTTAAAATGCTTTGAAGGGAGAGCGGGACCCACATCTACAACCATCCGGTCTCTAATTTGCGGGGGAAGGTTCAAGTCTGCGTTGTGCTTCAAGTTATCAATCAGGTCTGCATCTGGGAAATCCGTAGTAACGACCTAGTCGCCAGCCAACAGGTGGAGGGAATCAGTGTGGGTAAGGGGGGGCTACGCGGCGCGGCTTTGAATTCTTACCAACTCCGCCCCTTCGAATGCGCTTGTCAAACCGGGCAATCCTGCACCGGCACCGAGCTCTAGGACAAACTTTCCACGCGTCGTTTCAGCTCCGGGTACAGATTTCAGAAGAGTCTCGGCGTTCTGCTCCAGATACTTTGACATCAAGATGGCAGCTGGATACAGGACGTGGCCTGTGGAAATGAGTGAGATGAGGTAGGATGAGGTTTTCATACCGATGATGGTTTTCGGGTAGTTGATTTTTCGAAAGTTTTCGGATTGCAAAAATGCCGAAAGAAATTGGTGGGCGCCAAAGTTAATGGTCAGTAAATTCGAAGAAACCCCTCAATTCTGATATGCATGACTTCACAATACGGCTTGACTGCAAACTTCAAAACCAAGACTTCGAGAATAAACAAAAAATGCTGCACATTACTCACCCCACAACGGATGGCCTCCAACTAGTCGGATTTTCAATATATCACCATTGGATCTGACAAAGTCAAGTACTTGGGCTGCTGGAGCAGCGGGTCGAAAATTTGCCGGTTCCTAACAATCCAACATAGGTGAGAATAACAGAGCACATCAATTCTCGACGTCTTCGGCTAGAGTAGGTAGAGTAGACTACATGGATGCCTCCAAGTTCACCTCGAAAATGTTGATGTCGCCATCTCCTATCGACACTCCATCTTGGCTTCCATTCAGATTTGATTGCATCTGCACAGTGAACGAGGGAACTTTCAGATTTTCCTCAGCTTCCGACCTTCGCGAGCCACGGGGAAAATCTTCACATATTTCCCCGACTCGGCCCGTTGCGAGCTTTCCCGACAGGTTATAGAATCACGTGATGACAAACGGTACTTGTTGGTCTCTGTGGTTTGCTCAACTTCAAGTGTCAAGGGATCAGTGACGACATGAACAACCTTCAGGGAGCATTTCGAATAGCAAGCACTAATCTTTCCTTCTTTGCCAGGAATGGAGTCTTTTCCCATTCACTGCATCTACCGGTAGCTTCCATGAGCCGAGGAATACCGCAACAGGGACTAGCACTTAACTATTTCACTCTCGCCAGGCGCTCATGCCAACATCAATCAAGCCGGGGTTCTCAACTCTCATTCTCTACATCATCTCGGCTTCAAGCTGAAACCACAGGATCTTACCAAGAACCTTTAGATACGTCTACTTGGAAACCAAAGGTCAACAAGAGATGGACACCCATGACCGTGGTACTTGTATGTGTACCACTCTTAACATTCGGTTTGGGAACTTGGCAAGTTCAGCGATTGAAATGGAAAAGGAGATTGATTGAAGATTTAGAACATAAGATGAGAATCGATCCGATCCCACTACCTAAGGCGATAAAGTTCAGTTAAACTACCAATCTTATCGGTTGGACCTTCACGTCGATCTTGGCTTCTAATTGGCGTTTCTTACGTTACTTCTCTCAGTCCTGATGTCGTACCTGAATTCGAATATCGTAAAGTTCGGCTCGAAGGTAGATTTGACCACTCCAAAGAGATCCTCATTGAATCTCGAACGCGAGATGGAGAACTCGGATATCATTTAATCACTCCATTCATCCGAACTGAGGGGGGTGAACCCATATTGATCAACCGCGGATTTATCAAAAGAGAGTTCAAAGACCCTGCCTCGAGACAGGCTAGTGTAGTTAGTCCTGTTTGCCAAATTTACGATTTTCTGTGTTGCAAATCTAACCAATTGTGTTAGTCCGGGGATACGATAGAACTTACAGGTATGCTCCGAAAGCAAGAGTCCAAATCACTCTTTCAGCCAGAGAACAAGAAAGAAACCAACCAATGGTACTTCGTCGATATCATGGAGATTGCGAATCATTTGGAAAGTGCCCCGGTGCTTGTTGATGCAATTACATGTAAGCCTCGCATCATGCCCAAAGCCCTCCATAATCAGTCTATCACAAACTCATGACATGCCGTACGCTGGTTTCTCTCCGAGGTATTTTTAGATGCCAATAGTGGTGAACTGAAGCAGATGCTCTCAAAGGGAAACCCAATCGGTCGTTCTTCCCAAATTCAACTAAGGAATATGCATGTCACATACATTATCACCTGGTAAGCACCATCACTTCCATTCAAATTATTTGACATTGACATTGACAACCAATGCAAAAATGACAGGTACGGATTATCTGCTATCACCAGTATTATGGCATTTAGACTATTGAGAAAGCGTTTATCTGGGCGATCCAGATTTGCAGGAGTTCAATAAGATTATGTATCTTTGTCCGTTAGATATCAATTAGAAAATCCAGCTGTATAATTCCAGAACACTTTTCATTCATGTCTATTCCTATTCTTTGCCGGGGAGCTTGCAATACTTTCCGAGCCTATGAAGTGTCAATAACAACATGAACATCCAGTCTGTCTGATTTGTATCTCAAGTGGATGTCAAACTCAACCAGATTGAAACAAATCTTCTTGTTGGAGACTTCCAAACATGTCAGACTTGAGATGTGTACTTCAAGGCGCCATACCTTTCAGAGGACTTGAAACAAAAATAAAGTCAACAAACATGCTTCTTCCACCTAGTGATCATGAAATGTGGGATATGTTTTGCTCTGTGTATAATGTGCAGCTATCACCCTAAAGCAGATGATTTTCTGGGAATTGAATGCTATTTTTCTCCAAGTCACCAATGAGAATATTTAGACCACATGCAAAACTTTTCAGTGAGGATGATTGTTACAGTTAAATTCTACAAGAGAGGGGAAAGAACCAGATGTGAAATCAATATTGAGAAGGATTTTGTGTAGCGCACTCAAGCTGTCTCATTGTAACAAGGATTTGGCCCAGAGAGGGGCAGAGATATCTAATTAGTATGTACCTGAATACTTGTCTATCAAGTGTGCAATTCCAAACAAACAATTCTTGTGGGTGATCCCATGGGTGCTCTCCACACTAGATTTTCTTTCTTGGAATGCTTGTAACAGACATGTTCCAGTCCAAATGATAAGACCACAAGCAGTTTTTTCCTGTAGAAGTAATGTTGATGGGTTCAAATTTGGTTAAGATATTCATGATTGATTTGATAACAATTGACTTAGAAGGTTTTTGATCTTTACAATCACTGTTGACTTTCCTAAAATCACTAGGTGGCTTGTAATCTACATCATCAAAAAAAGTCAAAAAATAGTCTTTTGGTGAATCAAGCTCATTTGGGGGTGACAAACCATATTTAGTCCCAATGGACTTGGAAAATTTGAGTGGCTGCGCAGGGCATCCTTACAAATTTTAGTTGATTATTGCAAGCTTCAGACATTTCAAAGTAACTTTGTTTAATGCAAGAAATGGGATCAATCTTTTTCAACAATGTTCAACAACTCTGTCTTCACTTTCAACAAACACAGTATTGCAGGTGTATAAGTATTTAACTGGATTAAATCAATTGACCTCAGGACATCTTTGCAAGAAATGCCAATAGGTTGGTGCACATAAAAGTACTCAAAAAACTGTGGCTTTGACATTATTCAAAAGCCAAACATTCTGTATTGTACCAACACCCAAAACCCACCACAGAGCGCCGCAGGACACCCCATGGGGTATTTCTACTCAAAAATCAAGAAGATCAAAATTACCGCAAAAAAGCTTTCTCTCAAAGGTGTGTGAGCTATCAGTATACCACAAATGTAGTTACTCCTTTTAATCTACAACTCCAATTTTCTTTTTCTTCTTTTCTGTAGCCTCACTATCTAATCATTTTCTGATGTAGTTGATAGCTGGAAGTTCCTATAAGGAACAACACTGAGTAGACACAATGGCTGAAAGCCAGGGGTATCTAGAACCAATCTAAATTGCGGAAAAGCTAGGCCTAGCTCAAAAAGACATCAGATCAAGAACAACCTGGTACAAAGAAAGACCGCTGACAACAAACAAAGAAAAAGAATAGATGAGGAAAGGAAACTACAATAACAGTTGCGCTTCAGATCTACTGAGTTGATGTGTCCTCCTGTCACATGTGTGATATGTAACCTAGTAAGTGTGTAACACCTTACAATAGAATGACCATATTCACCTCCTGGGTCTACATTACCTTTAATCAACTTGTGTGAACAAACCAATCTTCTATATAAATTAAGAAAGAGTAACAAGAAGTTGGACAAGAATATGACAAGTGACACTGGGGAAAGAAAGGGGAAACAAATTGTCAGTGAATCATTATTTGCATATCATTAGAATCAGATGAAAGATGTGAAAAACTTACTGTCACCCTGGATTTTCCCATGTCTCCATCAGATATATACTAGACCAAATGTGGAAGGAATTTTGGCAACTCAATGACAAGATCAAACAACAGGGAGTCAAGAGGTGAATCTGGCTATCTTGTAAGCCCACTGTGACCCAGGGCTCCCCTTGGTGTGCCCTAAATTGGACAAATTGGACAGCAGAAGATCAGACCACAGTGAAAACTGCACCCCAGTGTGGCTTTCACCCCAGTGGCGTTTGAGTGGACTGAATCCCAGGCAGGACCCCTGCACTGCCACA
>KZ145716.1:0-14516 GCA_002157085.1 Melampsora occidentalis | reverse complement strand
GTATCACACTATGCTGTATAATTTAACACCCTATGTATCAGAGTTTTGCTGGATAACTTTCATCCAGAGGCCTGCGATCTATCATAGCGAGGCTTCAGATAGCTCCAGATAAGCGATCAACATGGTTTGGTTCAAAGTCCACGTAAGACATCATGATATCTTGAGATAGACGATCCAGGAGTTCATAATCCTTTCGAGAAATCCTGACACCACGAACATCGAAGTTACACATACAATTTTGCCTTGAATCATTAAGGCAATTCCAAGCACCCAACATCTCACCATATGCAATTCCTCGGAATTGGCTCACTCTAGCTGGCTCCGTCTTGATTGGGTCCGGAACAAAGCAAAGATTGGATTGATTGGAATCACCTCCGCTAGAAGTAGAGATAAATATGGATATCAAGTATATATTTTGGTATCTGGCTCTTGAGTCTTGGCGGTAGAAGATGAAGATATGTGGCGACGGTTGTATTTTTGAATCAGTAGATCTCCAATTCCGTGGTCCTATGGAATCATTGATTTTAGCACTACGTGTAGAAAATGTGAGAGGTTTGCTGTACTTGGAGAATTAGGCTTAAAAGATGGGACAGGTAGTTTGAGAAGTTGAAATTTGAATCAAATTTAAATCTGGAAGAACTGTAGGAGGAATTTCTTCATAGCGGAAAGGTGAGGACGCGCTGGGCACGGCTAGGCCACATTCATGCATCACACCATACGTTTCTCAGTTTCACAAAGAGCTGTCAATCAACCAATAAAGCTTAAGGAACTAAAAAAAAACTTGTCATATAATCAAGATGGCATGTTCAGTAACGGTTGAAGTTTGATAAGGAGATTCTTATTAATTTCATCAATCAAAATCAATACGAACAGCTTTACCAAACTTGAAATTAATTTTACATCCATAAACTCTTATTCTGTTTCACTCTTTCTTCATCCAACCAAAAGTGAGAAAAGAAATTATCAATTTACAGATTTCTAAAATTACTTTACAAAATTCTTCAAAGTAACCCATCATTATCCTTCTCTTATTTTTTTCCTATTATCCCTTACCTCTTTCCCTTTCTATTGGTTTTGTTCTTTTTCTTTTCTTTTCTTTTTAGCTGCTTCATCTCTTTTAGAGAAAATCTTGTTTCTAGACTTAGCCTGTTCTTTCGAAAGTTGTTTGTTTGCTGACTTATTCCTATTATTATACCGAACCAAAAAAAAGACGCATCAATTTCAATCTTGAACCTTCACACAAATAGTATATACCCCAAATAGAACATCGATTTCAAGGCAAGGAGGTAATCAAAATCAACATACCTTTCAATATAACTCATAGATTGTCCACCACTCAATCCACCAAGGTTCCCCACAACTCTTCGAACTCCAGCATTCTTTGCAGCTCCTTTCCCATTTCCTCCAAACCCTTTCCCTCCTACATCATCTAACATCCTTACATCGGCTCCAATGTCCGCATCACTTTCATTGGCAAGTAACACTGATTGTAAAAGTTCTATCTGTTCATCTTTGCTTGCATAAACTAATTCAGGTAAGTTTTCTAATCCTTGTAGATGACTGATCACCTTAAATGCGTATCCTTGATCAATTAGGAATTGTTGACGTTTCGTACTAAAATAAAATTCTTGTGTGCTGTGATAAGGAAAAAAATCTTTATGGTTATTGAACTCTCCAAAATGTTATGAATGGGCTCGCAAGACTCACTCTCGTGAAACAAGTGAATAGAAGAAAGCATTGAATCCTTCATCGTTCCTTCTCTTTGCTCTCAAAATTCGACCTATCACCCCATCAGACAAAGCGTAAGTATACCTGATTTTCAGTCAATGACCTCGAACATTGAAAAAGAGAGAGAGCAAAACAACTCTGACCTAATCGTTGAGCTTCTTGACGTCGAGATCCGAAATGTGAAGAGATTTGGATCAAGCACGTAGCTTCAGGAAGATCGATAGAAGTATCACCAACTTTTGATAAAAAGATTGTATTAACCAATGGATTATGTTGAAAGTTTTGTAAGATTCTCATGCGTTCAACTTGCGGTGTACCACCATGAATATAAAGTTTCCTAAGCTTTTTAGCGTATGCCTAACACCAAGAAAGGAAACGATCAAAGAATATCAAAATAAGGTCAATATTATCTTGTGTCCTAAGTATACTTTCGAAAGAACTTACTTCAAGGGCATAAACATTGTCCGAGAAGACGATGATCTTATCACCTCTTTCTTCGTGAAACTTGATAAGAAATTGACACGCTTGGAATTTTTGAGGATTCATACAATACAAAAGATTTCGTTTCCGAGACTTTTCTCTTAGATATTCACGATAAAACTGTAGGATTGAGAACCAAAGCTTCATCAGAGATCTTCCGCGAGGATTGGAATGAAACAACAGTTAACATCACCTCTGGGGTCATGGGGCACCATACTTCAGCACACTGTACATTAGCAATGTGACCTTTGGCAGCCAAGTCCATCCAGTTAGCTTCATATAGTTTGGGTCCGATTAAAAAGTTCAAATCATCAATCTTATCATCTTCTCGTACTAATGTAGCTGTCAAGCCCAACTTGGCATGGGCTTTGATAGTTCCAACAACCCTTCTAAACATCGCTGCAGGCACAACGTGTACCTCGTCAAGTAAAATTAAACCCCATTCTCTTGAAGTCAAGAAATCCATCATTTTCTGTGAATCGTGTGAACGTTTAGTTCGATTAGCGACCATGGAATAAGTTGAAACTACAATTCCAGAGGCACCAGCAAACTTCTCCTTGGTTTCGGCTGTAAAGACTGAAATTTGTCGATCTTGAATATTACTCCACATTAAAAATTGTTGACGCCATTGCATGACTGATACTCCTGATGTACAAAGACAAAGTACTGATTTTCGAATTGTAGAAGCTGCTGTGATTCCAACAAGAGTCTTTCCTGCTCCACAAGGTAAGACGATGATCCCAGATCGAGCTCGCCTGATGGGAATACAAACGTAACATCAACAATCGGATGAATTGACATAAAAGTATGGACCATATGACATACCCATTTCCAAACATTTTACTAAGACTTTTCTCCTGATAAGGTCGAATTTGAGTGGCCGGTTTCAAATCAATTTCTAGTGTTGGATTAACCGTATCATTACGGAAGTCATATTCTTCCAACATGGGATAATCCAGTTCAGCACAGCGACGTTTCACATTCTCAATCTCAGCACCCTTGACTTCGAATGAATGTACAGCATCATCATCATCATTCTCATCGGCTGGACGCAGAATAGGTAAGTAAAATCAGCGTACGGCTAGGTTTTTTAGTATCACGATGAATTACCATTGTCGACTCCAATGATAGCACCAAATAGATCATCTTCAGCCGATTTGGTTTGATTATTGGAGGCCTCTCCAGCCCCGGATGCACCAGCCTTTGAAGTACCTGGAATCACCAGATCACCTCTTTTAGGTGCATTATCTTGATTGAGACCAAAAGTCACCATCGTATCTTCCTTGTTATTTTCTGTCCCTGCATCTTCCGGCGAGAGTCGAGCTTGACTTATAATACTATCGCGTAATAATCGTCTCAGAACTTCCGGATCACTACTTTCAACATGATAGCTATTCTTCTTCAATACCAGCTTCACTTTTCCATAACTAGCCGTAGATTCTCTAATAAACTCAGCTAATTCAGCAGAGACTCTCACTTTACTTAATCGATTGAGTACCTCAATTATATCCTCTGTTTGAAGTCCTACTGAGATTGCAGCTTGAAGTGAATGTTTTGTTAATTTATACTCGTGAATATGTGTAGGTCGAGAGACAGGTTCAGAGACGGTGATTAAGAAATCTTGGGCTTGTGCAGCAAGCGGATGAAAGGCTTCCAGAATGATATTACGTGAAGCTGTATTGGGCGAAATATAAAGTGGTCTAGAAGCGTGATCGGCCTTGAGGTTGAGGTATTTATAATCAGAACCAGGAGGAAAGACAACATCTGATTGTATATCTGTTTCGTCTGTCATATCATAAGATAAAGGATTAGACGGATTGAAGTTGACTTTCATTGCTTGTCCTTTCACCGCGTTTGATTGACGTCCAGCTTGTTGATGAGCTCGACTCTCATCTTCTGATTCTCCGCCTGAAACAAAGGTAGCATCAAGATTTTCATCTTCTCCTTCAGAGCTCGGTGAAGGTGATGGGGCACGATTGGCAGAATTTGATGGTTCAGGTGCTACCTGTTCATCTTGACGTATGCGCTTTGAAGACGATTCGGCACTATCTTGTGCTTTTGAGAAGCCAAAGTTATGAATGTCAGCGTGAAGCTGAAGATTGACTTAGGAATCGATCAAGGATACCTATAGCAGTTCGTTTCTTGGGTGCCATTTCAGAGTGATTGATTTGAGCTTTACGAGAATGAAAGTGAATGAGTTGAACTCAAAGCGAAAGAGGTAATCAAGGAAATATGATGCAGAATTCAAGTGGTCATCAAGAATGGGTATGTTTAAATTACATACAAACAACATGTTACATGTAGCTTCTGTCAACGGTCCCTCCACGATGTGACTCACCGGTGGCGGGGATCGGGTTACGCTCAAGTAAGAGGTCCACGGTCCTGGGACCTGGAAGCTGGGAACGACGGTCTTTCAGGTGGTCCTTGGCACTGGAACTCTGGGAGTGAGACCCACATGTTTCACAGCTTTTCTACTCCCTTTCACCTTGGATGAAACCCCCACCAAACCTTACGCACGTGTTACTCTCCTGCCACACTGCTCTTGACACCCAATCACGTTCTCGGTACGTATCACACGGGCCTTTCGGATCTCACCCTCGGAGCAACCCAAACGCGACCCATCAGCCCCTGGATTCCTCAGCACACCACTCCCTCATCCTCACTAGCAACCATAAAGATCACGACAATGTACATCAAATCAACATTCAAACGTTTGGAACCCGACAAGCCCCTTCCCCCTCCCAAACGCGATGCCCTCACAGGTTTTCTCTGCCCCCAGTGTCACACAGAGCACAAAACCACACCGATGAAATATATCAACTTCAAGAATAATGCCTGGACAGTCGCTGTAAGACGTTTCAACATTCACTTCTAAGTCACGCACTGACACTGACCTTCTACCATTTCTCCCTTGTCAGTGCGGCATCACGCCGCCACCCAACGGGCGTGGACACTGGTATCGAACGTGGAAAGAGCCACAGCTCACCCTTGAGCTCGCGCGCATCGAATCTTCTGCTCATCGCCCCGCGGTTCCTGATCACGCGCCTTCTCCTTCTGGTAATTCACCGGTTCGCAATTTAACGGCTTNCTCCGTCTTCCAGCCAAGCCCTATTCGATTCACTGTTCCCGCCTAGCAGTTTGGCTACCCAGAAAAAGTCTTTTGGGGGTTTCTGCGCCGGAGTGGAGGGGCAGACTGCGCTGCATCGAGTCGATGAACCTCGCAAGGCCAACAAAGATTGTGTCTACAAGGCTTGCGCTTCTGTAAATAATTTATTCCTCATCTCAAACCCCGCACGTCAGTAATTCTAACCGCAAGTGCCTTTTTTCAGTGTTGTCAACGCGTTGGAGTCAAACCCTGTGGTGCCAAACGACACGGAAAGGAATCAGCCCCCGGCACTACCAGCAGTTTAAATCAAGAGGCCCACCCTTTTCCCAATGCAATTGACCCTACGTTGGCGGCCCCATTGGTTCCCCAACGTTCCAAACCGGCTCCAACTCACCGTCGCATTGTTCATCAGACCGCGCAAACGGGCGGTCGCATCGCTCACGATTTCACAAGAGCTCAACTTGCTGGCCTCTTTGACCTTCGCGCGGAGAGGCTTCAATCCATTTCGATGAACGAACGCCTGGAATCGGACGAAGTTAAAGTGGTCAATATCATCGCTTGGCTCCATGTAAGCTCCAAGCTCCATAAGCTCCATCTCCATCACGCTCAAGGTCCACTGGTCATTGAACGTACACATTAATTTTTCATAGGCTGGTGAAGAACCCACATCTTTCACTTTTCACGCTCCCAAGTGGCCAGTCTTCACCCTTCAGCTCTGTGCCATGTTGGTACAAACAGCCGCCCTTGTAGAGGGTCCTCAATGGTCTCGCACACTATCAATATGGGATCCCGCGTTAAAATTATGGGTGAATATCCTTTTCTCTCTACTCTCTATGTGTTCGAAGTTGATATGCTCACACAGCACCTGGACCCCAGTCCGTCACCAGCGTCAACTTGCCTGCGCGTCACCCACTCACACCTCGCCAGGTCTTCGTGAAGCTCAAAGACATACCACCCAGTCATTGCCCCCGACTTCACGATATTATTCGAGCTGCATATGAGCCGGAGAGCAATGTGGCACCTATTGCCAGCGGCTCCAATCACCACAATACCAGAGCACCTTTCCAATCAACGGCGTCACAACCACTTGTTATCGAGGACGATGACGATGTCATTGTTGTTACGCAGCAAACCGACCGTTCTGAAACAACCACCAAAGAGCCGACCAGTGTTGGATGTGCTAACCCATCCCAAGTGAGTCTTTGGATCCGCTTGGCATGAGCCTCAGTCTGATATGTATGCCACCACTCTAGTCTACCTTAGCTACCACACACATCGAAACCAAACGGGCTCCATGGCCCGATCTAAACGCCCCAGTACGAGAGCTAATCGAGTGGCTCAACTCGCGTACCACCCAGTTGCCTCGGGTGAAAGCTTGGAAATTGTTCTTTGGGGAACATTTCCTTCAATGCGACAGCACTATCCATCGGTACGGGAGATGGATAATAGAGATCATCACTATGAGCCGATTGGTTGCGTGGGTGGACCAGCAAGAGGCAACAGGAAAGAGTATTACCATCAAGGCGGCGCGCAAGCATTTCCGTGCGGAATACAAACTTTCATATCAATCCGACTCAAATGTGGAGAAGAGTGCTTCTCAATCTCAAAATTCAAACTTGAGCCAGAAGAGGAAACTTAGTGAATTCGATCCTTCTCTTTAAAATATGTCTTCCTATCTGTATCGGAACTGACATTTTATTCTGTACCTCTATATGTATTCTTTTGTGTTTTATGTGTTTCAGTGCTTTACGGCCCAAATCCCGTGCGTAAGACTTTGACCGACTCAACAACCCTTTCGCTAACCACTACCACCTTCTCAATCAAGCCACTCGGATCCCTTGCAAAAGGATATTCATCACAACTTAATCTCTTAATATTGTAATTCTTGTATCTCCCAACTCATTGTGAGCGACCTTAATGAATGCATTGGGGGCCAAATGTACATAGCTGCTTCATAACCCTGAAAGTGATCAGACTCGCTAAATGCGGCTCTTGAATGGAGTGTTCTCTAATGTAACTAAAACAAAACTCCCAAAAATGTGAGGTGAGTAGCGCCTGATTTTTTTGGAGCAAGGGGTAGCATGAATTACCCCTTCAGTCCAAAATGAAGCAAGCGAGCAGAGATGGTACCAGCTCTCTCATTCGTTACTTATATATATGAAATCGATACCCCAATTCCCCCTCATACTCATCAATAACCTGAGTTCCTTTGTATCTCAAGGTGAGCCCCCCTCACCTTTCTCCTTTTCTCATCAACACGAACTGAGACCGTGCCCTTTTGTTTTAACCACAAGTGTCAAAATGGACAACGAAACCGCGAACTCCCCAGCAGAGTCCCTTGTAACTCACGTGTCCGAAACACCTCCGCCTTTCGAATACCACGCACCTGAGGTTGCAGAAGAAGACGAGCTCGAGCTCGTGACCATGCATAGTCTATGTCAAATGGGTGAGCTCTCCTTTTGCCTATTCCCTTCTGTCTCTGTTAATGATGAGTCCTTTCTGGTTTGTCCACCAGAAAATCCGGTGTTGACCAACGCACTCTCACACTCGTTGGACTCTCAAACGTTTGGACAAGTCTTGCTGCCGGTTGTTCAAGGCCCTCCAATTGAGCCGACCTTGACTCACCCTAATGTCACCATGTATGCACTCCGAAGCGACGTGACTGACCAAGGCGGCTTCCAGTGGATGTTCCAAAACCAACCAGCCCAGATCACTCTGACCCAACGAAGTGTCCATCAGTGGGACTTTCGCAGATCTTACAAAGCCATTCTAAGGCGTGGTCAGACCTGCATGCCAATCGGGGTTCGGGCTTTTTCCGATTTCGAGCGTTCCCTGGAGGTTTATCTTGGGATTGCACAAACTTACTTCCACGTCGCAGTTCATCTTGAGCGTTTTCGAATTGAGCTACTTGAACACTTGCACCCTGGCAACTCTAGTGGCCTCCAACGGGAGGTCCTTGGAATGTTACGAGTAAGCCTAAAACGTTCTCAACACACACAACAGTAAGTTGATTACTTTACGTCAGTTCCAAGAGAACCTTGTAGGTGTCATGCATCGCACCACCATTGTTGATGGTGACATACACATCAACGCGTTCACATGTGAGGAGCTGGTACTTGGTCGGCGCGAACATTATAGTTTGGACGCGATGTTCCAACCAGTGCCTACGCCAATCCATCACCACCCCATGTCTCCGACCATTCGGCAATTCCTCAATGCCTTTAGTCACTGGACGTACGATGTCAGTGAGAGCACTAGTGTAATTTCAGGCTTCCAGGGGGTTGGTCCCATAATTACTGAAGCTGTGGTACACGACGTCAAGTAAGTACTAAGACTTACTGTTTGTGGCTCGTGACACACGCTCACTAATATGGTTTCTGTTTGGTTTTTTTTTTGGTCGACTGACAGTGGCAGATGCTCTGTAAAGGGCTTGTGGTCTTCTTTGCTGTTTTCGCTGTTGTAAATGTGGTCGACCAGCCGGCAAGCACTGTCATAGAAGCACACCTGGGGCATCTGACGCGGAAAGGTGCGCAACAAAAACTCCTGCATGCGAGGGTAAACGAGTCAGATATGAGCAGAGAGGAAACGAATCACAATGAAAAAAACAGACTTACTCGTACAGCACTCACACTCTCAGAGTGGAAAAAGGTTTCTCGGGCCAGTATCACCCCACAGGGGGCCACTGCCAGCTGCTCGTTGTGGGTCTTCTTGCGAGAGAGGCACACTCGAGTTCCCTTTTTCTTGGGAANNNGAGCCTGCTCATGGGCACGATCTTCTTCATCAGCGTTTTGTACATCCTCGAGTCCAACTAGTTCGGCCGTGTTCCAATCTTGGTGAACTGTGGGGTCTGAGGGCCGGTTCGAACCGGGCCGGTTGAGCATCGAGGTGAGTGCGAAGTTTGAAGTGACTCGTGCCTTGAATCGTTTGTACGCTTCGATATGCTCTTCGAGATGACACGTCGCTGTGCCATCAACTGCATCATTTGCGCAGGGCTGGGCAAGACAGCGCCCGCCGAGCCTCTGTTGATGTTCTGGGCAGAAGCGATCCTTCACTCGGGCCAGGGGGGCAGTGCAGGGTCCTTTTGGAAGTGGAAGACCATCAGCGACAGCGAGTTCGATGAGCTGTTCGGTGGTTGCTGAGCATCGCCAGTGGCCAACGGTTACTCCGTCGGTGACTACGGCACGGATGTCTACCAAAATGATATAGAGCATCATGAGTGAAGAAGCAACGGAAGTCGATGAAAATCAGGATTGAAGACAACTTACAACGCAATTTGGGTTTGTCTTCGGCTTCGGCTTCATCCGTTCCATCTGGATAGGTCACAGGAACCACCCGGACACATGAGGAGCACACATGATTCCGATACTTTGTGCCTTCGAGCGCAATCCACTCCAAAACGTGCTGCATTGCTGGGTGATATCGTTGGTCACTTGGCATGGACGGGTCTACGCGCACATTATTCTGTGAAGAGTCGGCTCGCTGAAGAAGGGTGTGTAGATCTACTCCGTCTCCACATGTTGTTTCCGACATGAAGGGCTGAACGTTTGGGGCCCCGTGGAGTCTAGGGATTGGCAGATCATCAACGTATATTTCATTGAAGAGGTTTGCCAGGTTGAAGTGTGATACGCTGAGGGCAAAAAGGAGTCAGTGAGGAAAGATATAAATAGGAGCATGAAATGACTGACTGTGCAAGCATTTGGTTGGTACGAAACAACTCCGCAAGGCGATGTGTCATGAAGAAGTGACAGCTAACCTGGTAGTTCTCGCGGTTGCGGCCTTGTGCGGAAGAGTAGTACGTTCGGATGCCGTTGCCGGAGTAATAGCTAGGCCGGTAGTATGTGTAGCACTCTATTGGACAAAGGATTCAATGTTGGTGTGGGTTGAAACGTGCTGAAGACACGCTGTAGTACTTACTTGGGCATCTGAGGGTGAATATCCTTGCGATGCGAACCCCATCAACATCATACAAGTATCCATCGACTTGAGACTTGTGCTGCAGGTGCGGTGCGGTTGGGCAGACTAAGCATGAGGTAACCGGGGGTGTCAAGAAGACCTGAGGAAGGGAGACCGGGAGATCGGAGCGGTAGCCGTGTTGGTGAAGGAGGAGGTTGGCCTGTACACGGCTCCGAGGGAAAGTTGGGAAGAGGGTGTGCCATAAGTGTTGGCACACGTCTTTGGAAAGCGTGAGATTCAGGGCCGTTCGGAGGAACGGTACGACTTCTTCGTTGGTTGGTGTTAAGTTCCACGCTCCGTCTGAGCGAGCGACGACATCGGAAGCCAGAGAGATGAAACGGGTTAATTCGCAAAGGTCGAGAGTGGTGTACAAATCGGGCGCTTCAGACGAAAGAGTGTCGACCAATGTTTTCAAAAGCATGGTGGTGGCTATGAGTATGTCTGTGAATTGATCAATGTGAAGTGATGAACTTGTGGTGATGTTTAAGTTGAGGATCATCGGGTTTGTCGAAATGGGGGTATCATCGGGTATCGGTTCGACATTTCATGTAGGATGTTTGTTGGATGGCAATGGTGAAAAAAAGTGCGTGTAAGATGTTGATAACCCATGGGTTCATGGGGTTAGGGGGTGTCTGAGTCTCACTTCCAGGTTCCAGGGCCTGAGACTCAGGTCCCGCCCAAAGGACGAGATCTCCGTGGAAGCTGGAGATGAGGACGTCTTCAAGATTTGATTCCTCATGTTCAAACTAATTTATGTACATGGATCTCACATTCAAATTGGTTGTCATATAAGCAATGAAGCGTGCATCAAATCAACTCTAAAGCTTGTTACAAACCTCAAAGACTGAATTAAGCTGAATTAGCAATGGACGATGATACTATGCAGTTCCAAGCATCTCTTTAGGAGTACATATGAGGTTGCCTCAGCATTGTGTCCTTCTTTAACTGGCGCAACATTCATCCTACATTATTTATACAAATTTCATAGAAAACGAGATGTACTGAATAGCAGTGATGTCATCTTGAAAGGATCGCATAAATCTTGAGGCTATCTTGATGATCGCAGATCTTGTACTGGCCAATCCTGCCTTTGAACTTGAAGTGCCCATAGTTATCATCCAGTGCGTCATACTTTCTTTCAACCTGAAAGCTACAATGATCTCAACCAATATGTCGATCGTTGCGGATGATAACTATTGCGTCTCGCCAACATCAGTATCCACATTGACTTCCACAAACTGGCGGATTGATGCCATGATATCGTTCTTTATCTGTTCAGGTACCGTATCTACGCCAAGAAAATAAAGTACGATTAGACCAAATTAGTAAAACAATCATCAATACAAAGCTATACTCACCTGCTGCTATAGGTTGAATATATTCAATCAATTCCCCTAAACTTGGTTCATCAGCCTCGAGAGCGCGAGCTAAGTTTGAGTTGCACATTGTCATTGCCATGTTGCAAATCAAGAATAACTTGTGATCTTACAAACCTTCAGCTGTACATCTTAAATTTTCCTCCCAACTAGATCCCTTCAGTTGGTCTCGTATTTTCTTCATTAATCTGATCATCGACCAAAACCCAACGTCAGTATACATCCTCCATCGATCTTCTAGGATCCAAGGTAGTTTGAGGAAGAAAAAATAACGATGAGTCTAGTGAAGGAGTTGTAAGGATGGTGGAGATTATATTGAAGTTCAACACCGATGAAAACATAAGAGTTGTGCAGCAAATCGCGACGTGATGAACGAGATGTTAACGAACATGATGTAAAGAATGATTCAAAATTGATTCCATTTCTTCCCGAATCCTGATCAAAACATTATCATTCGCTTACCCACCTCGACCATTCACCTGAAGCTAACATTCGATTCTTTAATTCGGTTCTAATCATCTCTTCAACTTTTGGGCCTGATTGATCATTTTCACTTTCGACTTGCATTGGATTTGAATTAGAGCTAGTTGCTGTCGCCTTCCCTTTGTTTCCTGTCATCATACTGATTGATGTATTGTTCGAAGCAGAGATCGATTTGGGAGGTCGAGGTTCAAAGATTGACATTCGCGCATTGCACCGACGAGAGCTGCTGCTCAGCCACTGTTGACCGATCTCTTGGCCCGGTGGTCAATATCCGGTGCATGCGAGTCGGGCTAGGGGGTTGCGGTTCACGACCGCAGCCTGAGGAGCGTTTGACGGTGACTTCGTCCACCTTTACATCAGAAATTGCAGCTTTCAGCTCAGCCCTTGGCTCATTCACGATTCCTGATTACACAATTCGCTATCTGATATCATTGCTTCGTGCCCTTCGTATCGAAAAGAGAACGCGAACCGAGTCCGAGTAATTGATAACGCGTGGTTGTTAAGTTTGCCGCGTGGTGCAGTATCAAGCATAGAAAGCTATAGAAAATACGATGAGACTCATACCGCACTGCCGACCTGGATGAACTTTGAGATTGGCGGTATATTCCTGGCTGGTAAATGACCTCCCAGACCCTCCGAAGTATTGTACGGCTGCGTTATGGGCACAGACTTAGCAACACTGTCGATTCTCCATAAAGTCTTCCGCCAGGAAACTTGAGAAATGTATCCACAATGTTTTTCTGTCCTAGACATGAACTTGACCGAGTCTGATCTGTACTCTCAAAACACCCAGTTCTTTTGCTTGGCAAAAAATCACGATACGACCAGACAGTGCTCGCCTGCTCTTCGTGATCTTTGCAGTAATCTGATTTTTGGATGCCAAAGGTCAACCCACCCAGACCATCAAAGGATAACAGAAGCGAAGAGACGAGCCTAAATAGAGTCCTTCAACCCATATTGAAATCCTGGCTTTGGAAAATGAATCGTGACATTGTTCACATTCGGATAATGCTTCCCCCAAATTTTGATCTTGCGAAAAATGTAATGCGGCACATTCTTCAGTAAAATCCTTATGCTCAGCATATCCATTTTCTCAAAGCTGAGAAAGGTGATCAGCATCAGAAGGGCATATAAAGTACACGTCGAGATCCCAATCAGACCCTTTCATTAAGTCATCACCTCTTGTCCGAGATACAATATTTTCTTCACACTTCTATCAATCACATTTCCTCTTCTCAGCTATGGTCGCGGATTCCTTACTCGATATCATATGTAGTGAGATCTTTTTATATCATGTCGGACCAGCTCTTCTTCTGTACATCATTGTTTACTTGATATCTCCCAAAGTCTTGCTCCCAATACTTTCACGTCTCATTTTATTTCTCGTATCTCTCATCGTTATCATTGTATGTGCCATTCTCATTTGGTCGATTGCTTACTTCTTCCCTAACAAGGAGATCAAACCGTCTTCACCTTTACCTTCACGTCCTCCTGCTATTACCGTCACGCCTCCTACTGAAGATCGTACCACTAACTTGCCTCCAACATTTGAAGAACAAGATGAAAACTTCCTTACTACAATCTACCGTCAATCGCGTCCCATGCGTGGAAGAAGTGACTCTCGTGCTTCGAGTTTTGCACCCGGTTCTTCTAGATCTCGTTCATCAATCAGTAAATACACGTTGTCTTCCTTTCTTTTTTCCTTTATCTAATAAGCTGACATTTCGTCATTTTACTACAGGCTCTCGTGGACGCACTTGAATGTTCATTTCATCTGATGCAATGGGTCACACTTAACTCGGTAGAAGACTTTTCCGCTTCTTTGTCCAATATTTCAATTCACATCATTGAAACCTTCTCCTCTGGTAATGAAGGTTTCTTTCTTGTTTATGGAAGGTCACCTGGGGTCCCTCTTTCGATTTTCGAGCTGACTATTGTCCCAATTTATTCACACTGTCTTTTTGTCGCGGTCAGCTGATTATTAATCCCTCAGAAGTTGGAAACAGGAATATCTATGTTTAGTTGGATCTCATTGCTTGGCCACGACTTTTCTTTATCTTCTTCCATGTAATTTAGAGTATATTATCATATCAACAAGTTGGGTTAAAAAATATTTGGTTGCCTTCAAAGTATATTTTAAAAAACCTTGATACGTTGTGACGTATGTGTGCAGATACAACTGTATCCAATTTGAGATGCCAAAAAGCTCTTGTAGCATGATAGGTGTTGTGTTGACAAACATGTTTATGTCTTTTTGACTCTTGTATGGATATTATGAGGCTTCACAGGGGAAATGAATTTTTTACATGTGAAAGATGAGTCTGACTGCTGCTCAGTAGATGTGAGAAAAAAATGTCTTGATTTTGGAACTGTCTGCAAGCAATACCCGA
>KZ145715.1:908-12199 GCA_002157085.1 Melampsora occidentalis | reverse complement strand
ACAAATGAAAAAAGCCCTTTTTACTACTCTCGCACATTGCGTAAAGCCAACTGTGCAGATGTTTGGTGCAGGCCCCCAGTTAAGTGTAACAAATGAAAAAAGCCCTTTTTACTAGTTAGTCTTATCCCTCTCGCACATTGCGTAAAGCCAACTGGGCAGATGTTTGGTGCAGGCCCCCAGTTAAGTGTAACAAATGAAAAAAGCCCTTTTTACTAGGTAGGGTGTGACCCTCTCGCACATTGCGTTAAGCCAACTTGCCAGAGGGTTTGGTGCAGGCCCCCAGATAAGTGTAACAAATGAAAAAGGCCATTTTTCGTCGGGTGTGACCACTACTCTCCCACATTGCGTAAAGCCAACTTTCCAGATGTTTGGTGCAGGCCCAGATAGATGAAAAAAACCCTTTTTACTAAGGCCACAACTCTTGGACATTTTGTAAAGCCGACTTTCAAGATATTTGGTGCAGGCCCCCAAATCAGTGAAACAAATGAAAAAGGCCCTTTTTACTCTATGATCGAATCGGGCAAATTCAGGCTGATTTGTGTGATACATACTAAACCCCTCCCAGTCAATGTATAACTCATCACAGATAAGGGGTGACAACCGTGGAAGTAACAAATCTGACCACATTATTTCAAATGGTTGCCCTTGTCCATCCAGAGAACAGGCCCAAGACCTCACCAAGTAGGACAATAAAGATTGATTTGGTACATTTTCCTTTGGACCCCTAATGAATTCATAAAAACAGTTCCCCCTCACAAAAGGTCAGTGGATGCTGCTTCTCTGGTTAAGCAGCATACATTGGGAAACCTGGCAAGGAAAATGTACACACAGTGTTCAACTGTTGTTGCACAACATGGTTGCATCACGCACACTCATGGTGGGTTGGGGAGATTTTAAGGTTGGACATGACATTGCAATGCACATGACACATGACATTGGGTGGGATTCAATCCCATCACAATTTTTGGGAGGGGGGGCATCAACACAACTGTGATGAGGCTGGATGAGACTGAAGAGTCCCCCTTGTTGGCAAAGGTTTACCACAAGGTCCATATGGTCTATCTTGTTGTCAACCGGAGAAGTAGGGAATAGAACACACAATGAAATGAAAAAAAGCTGATGGCTGATGCATATTCATTATATTTTAAGCAAGGACGGGAAAGATACACAGGGTTCTTGCTCCTTCAATCACTAGCACCTTGGAAAAAGCCTGAACACTCACGGGGACGCCTCTAAGTCAGGTGGTGATTTGATGTACCCACAGTGCTCAAGGACCCGGGACTTACTATTCACATATATACGCTGCCAAATTTATCACGCATAAACAAGTGGACGCTATGATTGCATAGCACATGTCACTAATTAACAAAATGATCACGCAGAAACGAGTGGACGCTGTTGGCATAGCACAAACCAAGAAGAAACAAAGGTATGAAGAGAACATAAATGCTACCATATAAAAGAGTGGACGCTATAATCACATAGCCAACAAACTTAGAAAAAAAAAAGTAGCGCGCGCGACTGCTACCATGGGAGGACTGGTTTGGTGAGACGGAGGCGTTTGCATAAGCTTTGACATTCATGATCGGATGCAAAGTACTTCAAAGGCGTAGAGCTCCTATCGGCATGCCATTTGTAGCTAAAAGCAAAGAAAGAGTAAATCAGGCCGGCGTGGTAACAAAACAAACAAACAGGTAATTTTAAGATGTTCGAAGACTTACTCCCTATCCAGCATCACCGCCTCATAAATGGTAGATCCGCTGGCGTGGAATCCATAGAAGAGACTTCGGTGACGGTGGTGTTCGTAACAGAAATGGGTGAACGCGTATAAGAGGCTAGCCATGGTTTTATCGCCGTTGTATGCTGTAGGTCGAAAGTCGGTATCGGAGGTGATCGTGCTGAGGTGATGGGGTAGACCGGTTTGACAGGTTTGGATGGACTCCGTTAACAAGTACGCGTGATCATGACCTTCAGCATCACGTCGCAAAACGACATGGGTTTCGAAAACCTGGGTGGAACAGCCAGCAAGATAAACAAAGTCAACGTCAGGGATATAATGAAGACGCAATGAGGAACTTACACGAATGGCAGCGAGCTGTTGAACCTCTGCAACAGTGAGGCGAGAGGCATATAGCCTCATACGTGCTTTGAAGGTTTCCAACATGGCTGCGAGATAATAATTTTGCTGCGTGATACGGCGGTATTTCTCCTCCGTGGTGTCGATTCTGGGGTAGTAGCGAACTTGGGCTTCTAGGACACCCTCGGGTCGTGTGATACGGGCTGGGTAAGTGGTGGATAAGTTGTACCACCAAATCGCTTGCTTGGCAACAGCTATTTGTACTTCGTCAGCGCGGAAGTGATAACCTCCTTCATGGTTCGCCTGGAGTGATAGGACAACATCCTGGTTGAGCTGAATGGCCGGCAATGGAAGTGCCATTTGGCCAAGCTTTTTGCGAAGGTGTTCCGTGGCATGTTCGGGCTGCAATATGATACCTATAGTAATTGTATCGATAGTATCAGTGTGCTAGCTGCATCAGGAGTGATGGGGCTGTCACTTACTGGGTGTGATACTGAACGGACGAGGAACCACTGGGCCGCACAGAATACGACCTGTGTAAGGAAAGAAACAATTAAGGAAGGAAACAATAAGCTTGACGATGTTAGTTTTAAGGAAATGTGTGCAACTGACGCTTGATGGCGCGTTTGTTGCGTGCCGAGAGACCCCATTGCAATTCGGGGGCGCGGGCGTAGTCGACTTTGAGCAAGTTTTCCAAAGAGGTCATATCAATCATGGCGTGCTAGACGTGCTAGAGATGAGGTCAGCAAGGGCGAAAGCAGCAATTCAAACGATGGAATGAGAAACAAAATGTAAAGATGTTGGCGAGGCGGGCTGTTTATACGGTGGGATTGCAGGTGGCCCAGGGTTTCAAAAGCTTAAAAAACTTTCGTATCTACCTGGCGCAGGACAACGTGGCATTTGGCGTGGCCTCCGAGGCGTAACAAATGGTAGGTCGCTATGCATTTCGTCGCAAAACAAAACCCTGCAAGAAACGCACTGATTATCCATAACATGACGAAGCGGGAATTAAGGAAAGAGCGAGCTTTCCGACCGTAGAAACTATACACACACGAGGGATTCAAAGCGTAACTGGTCGCACAATCATACTCTTCTGGAAAACCCCTACCACCAATTTGGGAAGAAAGGAAAAGTCGCATGGTGGACACTATACACGCTTGACCAGATCATAGAGCAGCTGATCACACGATGTCAATTGTTGGAAAAACCCTACCAACTATTGATTTGATGATGAAACCAAATTCCGTGGCATTGGTTCACTGGTGATGAGTATATCAAAACGGACCTGTCAGTCATAAGGTTCCGAAAGAATCGTAAAGGAAATGTTGGGCGTACCTGAGCTGGACGGTCGGTGTCTTGCTTAGTCACTTTGTCTTTGCCTTGATAGGCCGCTTTGTTGAAAGCGTCCTGGTAGAACGGGCGGGCATCATCGACGGTGATGAGAGGTTCATTACGAAACCTGTTTGACATCACTTCGTAGTCCACGTTTGTAACCCACGTGCGATACCGATACATGGTGCCTTTTTTCAAACGCCATTCGTGACCAAAGATCTTGAGCCATTCCTTTTTGGCATTACCTTGCTCATCTTGAACCTTATACCACGCGAGGAGGTCCGACATAAGAACTGTCGTGCCTGGCCAGCCATTTTGCAGCTTGGGCAGTGGCGAAACACTGGTCTCGGAAATTACGAGCGATGGGAGGGGCCAATAAAAGAGGTCAGTGCAGTCTGAAACAATGGGAAAGAAGCTTCCGGCTTACGTCTGGAACACGGAGCCACTTTGTAAGTTGCGGAATGGCGAATCGTTTGGCTGGGATCTAAAGGAGGCCAAACAACCGATTAACTTGTGGCTCACTGTCATGGTTAGTAGCGTAATGCTCACGTGTCGGAAGGGGTTGCTTCGGCCCGGTTGCCACTGCTTTCCGCCCGTGCAATGACCGGGGTTTCGGGTGAATCCAGGATCCTGGGGGTAGATGGAGCCTTTGGAGGTTCCTCTGGGCCCGTGGCCGTTCTAGCACTGGTGTCCGCGCGTTCGATAACAAGGGTTTGGGGTGATTCCACGATCCTGGGGGTGGTAGGAGCCTTCTGATGTTCGTCAGCAACGGTGGCTGTTGCACGTTCAGCATCGGTCCAGTCGAGTGCACGTGGTTCCTCCTCATCGTCGCTGGCGAGATTGAGCGTAATGGGTTTGTTGGGGGAAGCCTTAGGGGGCACACGAGCGTGCGAGATATCAAGGGGNGCGGATAAAAAAGATTCGGCCGGGGGTTGATGCGCAGCGGTTCCCTTTTCCTGGCCAAAGCCAGGTAGTCGTGACTCAGGAACGGTGACGGTCTGGAGCCGGACGATGATGATGCGATCATCAATTGGGTAGCGGTGAGGATAACTAACCAGGGTATCACACTGCTTTCTGAAATGAGCCATTGCAAAATGGCTCTTGAACGATAGATAATCACTCACCCAAGCCTTCATTTTGCTGTCCCAAAAACTTACCGCTTGGTTCCACTTGCCGCCGACAGCTTGGACAATAGCCTGAATCAGCAGAGGACTTTGATCCAAGCGTGCTGTAGGCCACTGAGGAAACATGGCACTGATAGCCTTCGGTTCCGAGTCCTGCATTCCAAAATACGTCAATTATATACATCGCAGGTATCTGACCAACTGTTTGCGTTGAAGCTGCGTACATTTAGCCATAATTGAAGCGTAGCCATCTTGCTCTCGTCAATGAGGCTGGTTCCCAAATTGGCATGGGCTTGGTCCCTTGCAGCCCGGGTTTGGTGGATCATGGCGAGGCTCTCGATTCCAATTCGGCGACCAAGCGTGTTGGAACCTTGTGCCCACTTGTGAGGTTGAGCGCGGGCCGCTGGAGCTCTTGTCCGAGCGGGTATGGGTTGCCGGTGTGTTGGAACTGGCATGCCGACGTTAGCAGGGTTTAATGAGTCGATGACAGGCATTCGGTGGGGGGTGACAATGGCTTGGGCGCGAGGGTGTTTGCGACAAAGACCAGACCCATACGCCACGCAGCACTAGAGATTGAAAATAACAATTGTCAACGTAAGCTTTGTCTGAAGGATTTATAGGATGGAATACGTACACCTAAGCAGTACTTGAATGGGCACTCTTTGTTTGCCTCTGTCTTGTGATTTTGGGCGGTGGGTCCCTCAAGGGGACGGTTGCATTGCAGGGTCGGTTGGCTTCGGGGTGTCCGTGAAGTTGAGGATTGGCTGGTGGATTGGTGTGTTTGGGCTCCATTAACGTGGCGATATGGGTGATATCGAGGGCGATTCGTGGATGCTGCCGTGCCTGGCGGCGCGTCGAGAATTTCACCAAATGGTGACATCGGAGGCCCCCAAGATGACGCGTCGGAAACTATGGGCCACGGCTCACCCATGTTGATCAGCGCGATTTCGTAGTTCAGCTGATCGCAGCGCCAAGTTTTCCATTCATGATCATTGTTTTTGGTAGGGCACTGTGGTTTCAGGTCAAAATGGGAGAGAGAGACAAATCAGCTAGGCAAAAAAGGAAATCGTATGAACCCGTCGACTCACCCCGACCAGCCAAGAACTGGCGTTTGCCCTCTTGTAATACATTGGTGTCAAGCATACAGGACAATAAATTCCAACAGCGCCGCCGAGATACGGCACCGGCAATCGAGGATTGCCGTCCGGGTTGACGAAGCGGTAGCTGCCTTTGATGAGCGTGGGAACAACCATGTGAGAGCGTTGTGGGTTTGATGTCTTTCGGTAATGGAAATGTGGTGCGATCGGCGAGCGAAGAGATAAATAAATGATCGGAATAAAGGAACGTGATCAGGTTTGGCGGTAATGATGTTGATTGTCGGGTCTGGCATAGTATCGTCGGAGGGCGGTGGTAGTTGCTCATAAGGGTGTCGATGATGAAAATTTTGCGAATGAAAAAATTTTTTGGCGAAGAATTTTTTTTTGAAACACGGAGAAGGGTGTATGCTTAACAAATGCTATTATCGGGAAGGTGTAATTACCAGAGTGCCAGAAAAGTACCATTGCCAGAGTACCACGAAACTTCCCCGGATTCTTCGGTGCTCCCTGGGAATCTTCTTTGCTAGCGCCTATGGACGACTCGGTATTGGCACTGGAGGAAGTTTGGAAATTGCGCGAAGAGAATGCTGAGAATCTAGCTAGGGTCGCGAGCAAAAATGACGAATTACGCCATGAACTTGGCGGTATTCGACAACTTCTGCAAGACCTTTTGGACCGCTCTGATCGGTCTCATCAGGAAGCTTCGACTGAAGTCCCGACACGCCCTCGTCAGATACACACTTTGACTCCTGCGGTTGATAATCTTCACCACCTGCCTCATCCGCACTCGTTTGCTGGCGATCCTTTAGCTCGCCCGGCTTCGTCCCAGATTCCGTTTTTACCGTCTTGACACGGTTTGGACCCGATGCCGGTGCCTCATCTGGCTGATGCCCAACACTTGTTGTCACCTCACCCTGTCATGCATCCTGGTGGTGGGTACTACTTACACCCACATTGGGTAGCACCATCTCAAGCCGATACGCTAGCCAAACATCTGAAGGACGGTGATATCCCTCAATTCACCTGTGCTTATGGCGATGTTGCTGGATTTCGACTGTGGCAATACCGTATCAAAAGCAAGTTTAAAGTAAAGGGGTTAACTAGTGATAGTGAGAAGTTGAAGGTGCTTCCTGCTGCGATGGGAGTTGCTCATGCTGTGAAGTGGCATCGCGACCACGAACGTGAATTGGAAGGCAAGTCTTGGTCAGAGGCGATGGCGATGATGGAAGATGAGGTGTTGCCGGCTGGTTGGTTACGCGATGCTAAACATCAACTGCGTGAACTTACTATCAGACAAGGCAAGGAGATGCAAGATTTCATTTCACGAGCTCGCGGCCTGCAAGACAAAGTTTCATCTCAAGTATGCCCGGATTATGAACTGGCTGAACGTATCATCAGTGGTGCAGGTGTCCTATTCAGGGAGACGGCCGCAAAGGATAACTTGCCTGATGTGGCAGTCGATCCTCGCACTAACGTTTGGTCATTTGCAATTTTCGAAAGGCAAGCGTTGGAAACGGATCAATTTATCCGTGCTTTCGAAGCCTCCGCCCCTCGCGCAAAACCTGCGGCATCTCGTGTCATTAACACTGCTCCTCCCACCTCTACACAAGGACCGCTCTCTCCTATGGATCAACAAGCACGTTCGGAACGTTTTGCCGCTTTCATGAGATCAACAGGACGCTGTCCCCGATGCAAAACTGAGTGTTCTAACTGATAGGGGGTTGTACTGCGCCAGAAAATTTGACTTACATTCCATTTCCACCTGATTTCCCTCGTACTCCACCGTATCCAGCTCTGTCTTCGAAAGCCACCACTAGTTCTGTAGTTGCAAAACCGACTCCAGGAGCGCCAAGAAAGGGTCCAGTTGTACCAGTCGCTAGCATTCAAGAGGTACCAAGCAATGATACGACTGCCCCGGGCGAATTTCCTGATTATGGGAAGGCGGATATTGCTGGGCATGCTGATTTGGTAGCAGCGTTGAAGATTACAGAAACGTGTGATAATGATCCCTCGCTTCCTGCACCTCCACCACCTCTCATTTTGCACTTGATTATTAATGGTGTGACTGTTCGTGCTCTATTTGATACAGCGGCGGGGACCAATCTGATGACAAAACGATTAGCTGATAAACTGCGACTAGTACGGAGGAAACTCTTACAACCTACTAGGGTGCGCTTAGCTATTGACAACAACGGCCCGTCTATATCATTATCTGACTTTGTCATTGTTAATGTGAAATCTGCCCCTCCAACAGCACGGTGTTTTGGATCAAATTTTTTCAAGCTGGCCGATTTGCATGATGATCAGTATGATGTTATAGTTGGAACACCGTTCTTGGGAAAGCATGGTCTCAATGTGTCCATATATCATCGTCACGTGGTGCAGCCGAAGTCAGGAGTGGTATTTTATGAGCCGGAGAGACATGCTCAACTGGTGATGAGTCGGAAGAAGTTGCAAGTAGAGAATGTTTTGTGTACCCGTCATCATGATTTGGTAGCGTCTGTTTTAGATAATGTAGAAAAACTGGATGAGGTGGCGGAATTGTCAAAAAGAGAAGCTTTGATGTTGAAAGAATTTGAAATTTTATTCCCGGATGACATACCGGATGTTTGTGCAGAAGAAGAAGACCCAGAGGCAGTGGATTTTTTCCCTCCAGAAATGCAGGATGTCAGTTCGAAAGTAAGACATAATATTGTATTGACAAGCTCCAATGTTGTGATCAATGAGCCTCAGTATGGTTATCCACCTAAGCATCTTCAGGCTTGGCGAAAACTGTTAGATTCACATGTGAAAGCAGGGCGGTTACGTCGTTCGGATAGTCAATACGCTTCACCGTCAATGAGTATCCCAAAAAAGGATCCTACGGCACCGCCGCGTTGGGTTTGTGATTATCGAAAACTCAACTCGGTCACTCAGAAAGACAGATCACCTCTTCCGAATGTTGATGAGGCGGTCAGATTGGTTGGCACTGGGAAGATTTACTCTATTCTGGACCAAGTCAAGGCGTTCTTTCAGACTCGAATGAGAACTGCAGATATTCCATTGACGGCAGTGAAAACACCATGGGGTTTGTACAAGTGGGTAGTCATGCCGATGGGCTTGACAAATGCTCCGGCGACACATCAACTTCGTTGTGAAGAGGCTCTGGGTGATTTGGTGAACAGTGTGTGTGTTGTATATATTGATGATATAGTAGTCTTCTCAAATTCGGTGGAGGAACACGAGGTTCATTTGCGTCTTGTTATGGAACGTCTCAAGGCAGCTAAGCTTTATTGCTCAATTAAAAAGACTCAATTATTTTGCCGCCGCATAAAATTTCTTGGTCACTGGATTAGTGAAGATGGGATTTGTCCGGATGAAGAGAAGATTGAGAAAGTTGCTAGTTGGAAAACCCCAAAATCAGCAAAACAATTAAAACAATTTTTAGGTACTATTCAGTGGATGAAAAAAATTATAGATGGTTTAGCTCAGTATGCAGGCACCTTGACTCCATTGACTAGCAACAAGCGTTCAACTGAGGCATCCAAATGGGGGAAGGCAGAACAAGAGGCATTTGACAATATTAAACGCATTATTACAACCTTGCCAACACTCAAGAACATTGACTACGATTCAGATGATCCGATCTGGCTGTTTACAGACGCGAGTGGGCATTCCCTTGGAGCAGCCTTATTTCAAGGGGCCGACTGGGAAACTTCGTCCCCTATTGCATACGAAAGTCGCCAAATGTCACCAGCTGAGCGTAACTACCCAGTACATGAACAAGAACTGCTCGCTGTAATCAATGCATTGAACAAGTGGAAGATGCTTTTGTTAGGTTTGAAAGTTAATGTAATGACAGATCATCATTCTTTAAAACATTTGCTTACACAAAAGGGTTTGAGCAGACGACAAGCTCGCTGGCTAGAGGCGCTTTCACAATTCGATCTTGATTTTAAATACATCAAAGGGGAGGATAATTCAGTTGCTGATGCTTTGTCACGTATTGAGGATGTTAGCGTTTTGACATGTTCCTCAAAGTGGGCTCCGGAGTGGATAGAACGAGTTAAATCCGGCTATGAATCAGATCCTTTTTGTCAAAAGCTAGCAAAAGTTTTACCATTACGTAGTAACTGTGTTTGGAGGGATGAGTTGATGTACCTGGATGGTCAATTGGTTATTCCCAAACACGACTCATTACACCTTAATCTGATAGAGACGGCGCATGGGGCGATAGGTCATTTAGGTGCGGAGAAAACTGCAGATAAGTTACGGAAGGAGTTTTATTGGCAAGGATTAGCTAGTGATGTAGACGAATTTGTGGGAAAATGTGATAGTTGTCAACGTAATAAGGCTAGAACGACCGCACTTCCTGGACGATTACAAAGTACACAGGTTCCACATTGACCGATGTCCCATATAGCATTGGATTTTGTGGGACCCTTTCCGAAGGTTCGGCAATACGACATGCTCCTTTCGGTTACATGCAGGCTTACGGGTTTTGTACGCGTCATTCCAACATGCCAAACTGATTCAGCAGAGAGGACAGCAAGACGGCTTTTTTCTTCATGGCTTTCAATATTTGGTGCGCCGGAAGCTATGATTGGCAACCGTGACAAAACCTGGACGTCTCGATTTTGGCAAGAGCTTAACAAATTACTGGGCGTCAAAGTCAATCTGACAACGGCTTATCATCCGCAAGCTGACGGTCGAGCTGAACGTAGTAATAAAACAATTGGTCAAGTGCTTCGCCATCTGACGGCGGGAAAACATGGCAAATGGTTGGAGTCTTTACCTTTAGTGGAGTATGCGATCAACTCGTCGGTCAATGCTACAACAGGTGTATCCCCGATGCAATTCGTTTTTGGTTACATCCCAAAACTCTTTCCGGTATTGACTGTTGATGAAGTGGTAGGTGCAGAGGCAAGTTCGTGGGTTGAGAAGAGGCAGAGTGAATGGGCTGTATGACGAGATCGTTTGTGGTCGGCGAGGGTTTCCCAGGCTTTTCACTATAACAAGCATAGGGGACCGGAATTAAAAGCTGAAGTAGGTGATTGGGTGTTAATTGACAGTAAGGATAGAAAACAGGCGGTGAAAGGTCCGGT
Source organism: Melampsora occidentalis (assembly GCA_002157085.1). Lineage (NCBI taxonomy): Eukaryota > Fungi > Basidiomycota > Pucciniomycetes > Pucciniales > Melampsoraceae > Melampsora > Melampsora occidentalis. The sequence continues at coordinate 1,485 of KZ145715.1, read as the reverse complement.
AGCGAAGCTGCGAGCAAGGTTTGATGGTCCTTATAAAGTAATGGAGGTCATCAATGAAGGTCGTGATTTTCGTTTGGCGTTGAAGGATGGCGACAACACTCACGACGTTTTTCACCAATCGAAATTGCGCCTTTATCGATCAGCGGCGGAGGACACTAATGAGAATGAGGCGAGGGATTTGCAGGTGCAAGTAAGTTCCCTCCATTGTATGGCACCTAAAGCCGTGGTCTCTATTTGTCAATAAAACATTACCTCGGCCACTTGTGTGAGCACAAAACTTTGGGCTTTGCTGTTGCACTTCAGGTTAATTCAATGGCACCTCACTGGACGCTTGTATTGGGTTATTTTAGTTTTATTTTGATTGGTCTCTTTAGGGTGGTGTATTGTTTTCTTTCATTTTCTTTTTTCTTTTGTTTTGTTTCGTATCCTTTTTTTTCCTTTCAAGTTTTCAGATTTTTAATTTTTTTTCTGTGCTACTTATCAAGTTTTGGTGGACTTCGTGATTTAATTTTTTATAGGAGGGGAGGATGTAAGAGTTACACACTTACTAAATGACATCATACATTATTAAATTACA
>MWRL01020197.1:0-12510 GCA_002157085.1 Melampsora occidentalis | reverse complement strand
CCGCAGATACCAAATCGGTAGAGGTCCAGTAAATTTACTGGACCTCTACAGATTTTTCACCAATCTGGTAGGTACCAATTGGTATTTTTGACACAAGTGTGGATTTTGACCCTCGGTACGGTAAAATATACCATACCAAGGCAAGTACCAAGACAATAGGAGATGCTCTAAGGCACAAGTCAGACACAATGACACAATAATAAATTGGCAGCCATTCAAAAAGTATACTCCACATTTCAGAAGCGGCTGAAAGAATCATCTCATCACAGGTCAATGTCAGTGGGTCTAAAGCAGTATTGCCATGAACCCAAAGGGAAAAATGACATATGATCAGTTGAATCAATGGTCAATTTTCTTGGGATAACAAACAGTGTATATAGTGGACAAGTGCTGGAAAGATTTTGCTACTTCTGCACTGCACACAGTTGGTCAATATTGGAGTTTAGCAGGAAGCAGTTTCCCCAAAGGATTGCAAGCCCCAATGTGCTGATGCACATCAGGGCTTATGCTGATTATCCATGCTTTATAAGTTGTCTTGGCCAGAGAATGTACTCAGTAAATGTTTCAAGAAATTTGAGTCTTTGGGACCTGTGAGATGATTCATTGGATCTGCAAATGCTTCAAGATATTTGAAATGATTTCAGCAATGAGGCTTCCAAACAAGGTTTTGGGAAAACTGTTGATTTGTTCTCAAATGTCCCTTAAAAAGCAAACATTGAGCAAGATACAATTTCAAGCAGTGACTATGTAATACAGAGAGATCAAAGTCTGGAAAGGATGAAAGTTTTGCAAATTGATCATCAATATATACTGATGATATGTGCTCTCTTAGACTGCCATATTCAGATTGTTATGATCTCATGTAACAGAGGTGAAAGGCCCAATACCACCCACAGACCAGTCCTAACACAGATCATGGAACAGTACATAGTTCATGTTTTGTAACTTTTCATGCATTTCAGTATGATGGTTCAATAACTGTGCTGAACATGCCATACATGTTCAGTTAGAGATCTCAATTTGTGTTGAAATTCTCTTGTTATCTACCATATAAACACCTAACTATCCTTCTTTCTTCTCTTGAAGCTAAAAATATCTTTTGAGGTCATCATTGGTCTGTTTGTTTATCTTGTTTCCTTATTTGTGTCCACAATAATCTACATGGAATTTTTGTGTTGAACACAGTGCCTCTACCTATTGATGACCAGTCTAATAGCTAATTTTCATCTTCATTTATCATCCAATTCCAGGTGGGCCTAAAATCACCAAGCATCTTCCAACAGTAAGATAAATTGAAAATTGATAACAAGAGATACCTTTTTGAATTCTGTCAGCTGCTTAGACCTTTTTCTGGGTTTCAAAGACACAACAATAGCTAACTTTTCTTTGAATTCAAACCTTGTTTTCAAGGGTAGAATCTGGTACAGCTGACTTCATCATGAAATTTCAACTACTTATTGTCAGTATCATGCTTTCAGTATGCAAACAGATCCAGGCTGCAGGTCTCAGAGTACCTGTTTCTCAAGTTGCACATTCTACAAGCAGAGATGGCTTGTATAGTCACAATGCCATTGGATCAAGCTCTGTGGTCCCCTCAGCCACTCACCAGAGATACTTGGACAACTTGAAAGACTCAGATTTGATTCGTCAGAAGGCAGAGAAAGACATTGAAAATGGAAGCCCCAATAGATATATGGCAACTGACTCTCATTTCTTCAACCAAGATCTTGCTGAGGATAACAAAGCCACAAGGGCCGTTGAGAGTTCTCAAATCCCTCAAGACAATCAACCTCAAGCCATAAAATGGACAGATACAGCTGCCTCAAAAATTATCACACTTGGTTGTTGGGCTATGAATATTGTCTTGGGGATCTATTTTGGGAAGTTCTGCAGGTTGCTCCCTTGATCTATGGTTGGAAACACCTTTTTTGGAGAAGAAGTTGAGCTGTTTTGAAAGGATTTCACAGAGTAGATCTTGCATACATGTTTGCTCTTCAAAGTCAATGTGAAGATTAAACATAAAATCGGTATATATACATACTTCTTATATTTCCTGGAAAAAAACTGCGAAATTTCTTTTTTGTTTTCTATTGTTTTTGGAGTCTTGTATGGCAACTATTTTGTTGTTGAAGATTGAGTTATGAGTGCTGGTAAATTGGGCAAGATGATAATTGATTCCATTAATAGAATTCACTTTGATAGCGCCTTTTTGGAAACTACGTGAAGAGACATGTGGACGCCTACATCTGTCATGTTTGGCTTTTCCTGGAACAATCTGGTTTGCACCACATACTCACGTATAGTACATACATGTGAGGTCGTTGAGTGTGCTACCATGATACCATCTATTGATGTTGTAGCCATAAGGGAATTGGGAATAACTCTTTGGATTCATTTCTTCCGAATTATGATGATGTAGATGCTGATAATAAAATTACGGAGGAGGAAATCTACTTTAGCAGAAAAACCAACCCCTATTAGAACTGAGAAAATGTTGATCTTGATAGTGTCACCACTAATACTATCTTCAAAGAGGCGCCGTAGCATGGATTGGTATCAGGGCACTCATCCCTTGGTCAAACCATCGTATCACCTAGTATCTCTTGACTATTGCAATATTCACTCAGACCGGCGGTCATCGGTGCACCTTGGTAGAAAAAAACAACTCGTCCTGAGGCAAGAGACGCTGATCTGGAAAGCGTCAATTACTATGTCACTATATAAAATGTATTGACATCATTCAACTAGCCCAGAATTCTTTTTTGAAGACCCGTATGCCGAAATAAAAGCCATAGAAGAGAAGAAAGGTGTCCAACTTGATTCTAAATCAAATCCAAGAGAAGAAAACCTAGTGATGAAGCCAGCATTTGCATTGGAGCTCGAATTGGGGGACCTTTTGTACTTGTTGCTAGGGAAGATTTAGCACGTTCCCCTCTTCTTGCACTATTTTTGTCTGTGAAATCAGTCTTATAACGTATGTCAACGGGGATTTCAAGAATCGAGAGGCAAAATTCACATACGGCTGAACTGCTTGAGGGTAGCGAAACAGATTTTGTGGATCGTATTTTGATTTGATCCCTGTGAGTCGCTCGTAGCTAGATGAAGCCGTGGCATGGCGTGCAAGGCTCAGCAAATCTAGCTGATTATATATATGATAGATATCAACTCACTGTTCTCCATAATAGAAGTTAGGCCAGACGTCGTCGGCCAATTTGTCGTCGACATAATTCAGGTATCCTCTATTATCAAGAAGGATTAGTTATGTTTCAACACTTTGAAATAGTGAAACTCGAATCGCTAACCCTGCCCAATCTTTTGGATTATTTTTGACAAGACTTTCTGACATCGAGTCAAGGAACTCAAAACCATCAGATGGAAATGTAGTTTTATTCGATCCAGTACTTGCGTAGAGCTGTGGTACGAGGAAAGAAGAATGGGTAAAAAGTTTCATTTAGGTAATTATTGAGCTCAACTAGGCTCAACTGTATTACTCACTTGAACTGTCCATAGTGATGAACGGTGAAGGTATGATGAGGATTCTTGGGGTACTGAATTGATGAAAGAGCCCTTCCCACCATATAGTTGAAGTTGAACGAACCAGTTCTTCAAAAACAAACCAATCAAATCAGTTTTATCTTATACATCATCTGAGAAATTGCTCGATAATCGCAACTCACAAGGCTAGTTGATATTCCCTGGTTCAAAAAGTAATTTGACAAAGCTTTGAGACTTTCGTTGGTAGCAGGTTGCGCTTGCGGTGTAACAAGACTCTTTGCGTAAAATGTATCTGTGTTTGCTTGAAGGGAAGCGTTTGTTGGCGTTAAAGGCTGAGGAGCTGCTAAAAGTCCCAAGCTGGTAAGCCAGTCGGTTTGGTTGATAGTTTTTTCTGGGTTACTTGGCTGAAAAGGTTTCAGATTAGGACTTCACATGTACTTATTGCTTGGAAACACGATCACTTACCAGCTTTGATAGTAATGGTGAAACTAAAGGATCCAAGCCAGAGCTTGCTCCAATCAAAGTGCCCAAAATCTGAAAACTAATTTGGCCATTTTCGTCGCCCTTGCCTATGTTGACTTCTATTCCTATTTCACCCGTCAAATCAGCTTCAAGTCCCCACTGTTGATATGAGATAAGGGCCTGTGTGAGATCCTCGGCAGAAGAGAAGGTCCATGTAAAGGAGAAAAAGGTCATAGTTGAAGGTGCGTCATAGGTCTTGACTTTGAGGGAAGAGACGATCCCAAAAGAAGCTCCCGCGCCACGTAAAGCCTGATGGCAAGCATGATATTAGTACAACATTTTCAAAGGGTACACCCTCAAGAGGGTAAAGGTGTGGAGTTGAAATTTCATACCCAAAACAAATCCGGATTCTGGGTTTCAGACGTGCTGACGACTGACCCGTTAGCCAGAACCACCTCGTGACCAACCACAACATCTAGCATCAACCCCCATTGACGTGAAGTGAACCCAAAGCTAAAATTTATGAGTCATCAGATCAATTTATAAGCCTCATGAAAGTAGCACAAGGAAGCGCTTACCCGCCAAAAGCCGAGTGTCCTCCCGTACCTATCAAGCGGACAGTCAATATTACGATACCGCTGATTTCAATCATCAAATGTACGAATGAGTGCTAACCAACATAGGGACAAGTTCCATGAGGAATTGCTTTTCCGCCAGATTTGAATAAACCTTGAGCTACATCACCCAGCAGATTTCCAGTCTGGATGTCGGCAATGCCGCTGGAATCAACTGATAAACCCTTCATCTGCGACACATCGACAACAAGGAATCCATCTTTACCTCCGAGTCCGTAAGCTGCGTAAGAATGACCTCCTGATTTGGCTGACACTGTTTAAGTTTCGAATGATTTACAACGTATGAAATCCCGCCAGATCATGAGCTTCTGAGAAATTTTGCATGTCACCTTTCAGATAGACTACTGAGCGTAGTGATTATTGGGCTGACCTGGTATGCCCTCTGCTGCAGCGGCAGTAACGACTGCCGCGATTTCTTCCGTGGTCTTAGGATAAGCAATTGCAGCAGGTTTATAGTTGAGCCTAAGATTATATGGCTTAGATGCTACTGCATACTGTGCATCGTTGGGAAATATTGATTCAACTTTGGCTTTGGTTAGGCGCGTTTGTAAATCAGATTTAGACATTGAGACAAGGTTGAAGAGAACGGCGACGATGGAGATCCTGGATACAAAGATTCTCTTCCAAGACATCTTGGGGATGGTCTTATGATAGATTTAATTAATTTTCTATGCTTGATCTTGATCTTGAGCTGAGACTGAGTTGAGTTCGAAAGACAACCAGGATTTTTTGATCAGCGAACAATTATATGCAGCAAGTGGATAGAACTGGCGTGTTTTTTTCTTTCGAGTAGGTTTTCCAAAAGGTCCATTGTACAATCGTGCCACCTTTCGAGAAGATATTCTTCGTCCAGCTGGACCCATGGAGAATGTTACGGAGGATTCGGTTTCATTCGAGGTATTTGGCCTGCCATGACCGTGGTACGCTGAATTGATTGGTTAGATGGTTACCCCAGGAAACGCTAGTATGTATCAAGACTTGTTCGACGAGGCTAAGAAAGGCTTGACTCAAACCAATTTGTTCACAAGGGAAAACACCATTGATTTGGTGGTGGCTTTTTTACCTTGCGTTCACATGAATACCAACTCATGGGTCTTCCCACATTGTATATATATGAACTTTGTCGACAGAGAAGTCGAGAAAAAATTCAAGAGCCCACAAATTGAACCATGTATCCAATCCAATCAAACAGTTTGTTTTTGTAAATGTTGCTTACAAACTTCTGATCAAATATTTCCTCACTTTGCTCAAATCCACCAGTTTCTTTGTTAGAGATTCCTCACTGGTTTCACGTATCATTTGAGCCTGGTGGTTCAATTGGGGTGCACTGCTGACCCTATAGACTTGGATGCTTTCGCAGTTTGCGCCAGGTGAGGTGGACAATCAAAAGTTGGAAGGTGACGGGGTATATATGTATGAGTATGAGTATGAAGGGATATGATATGATATGATGAAGATGTTGCTGTACTTACTTAAGATCCAAACAAATCTTCAATTCCTTATCGCAAGTACATACCTACTGGCTGGTACTTACTCAACTCTCATCCCTCAGCACCTTCATCCATCGACTCTGCATCATACTCAATCTCATCAGCTTCCAACTGAGTCTTAACTCACTTCACGAGATGTTTCTAAAGGTTCAGAAATCTCTTAGTTTATAATCACAAACACCCAGGAAGGTCAATCGGTTATTCATTCATTCAAATTCAAAGTTTTTACGTATCAGTTCTCAAGACCAAACAAGATGCCTAGCCTACGACGAGTACCGAGGATCTATCACCTTCGAGATTCAGTTGCAAATGCCGTTGATGAGGAAGGAGACAATATGACCGATACTACCACATCCTTAGAATTCACCTTCAGATCATCTGAATCCCCCTTTCGAACTCCATTACCGCCAGGCCACTATGGTTGCACTCGATGGCCTCTTCGTTCAGAATCTACTCGCGCTTCTGAATCTAAAGTACCTCATCAGACTTTACCCCAAACTCGTTCAAAACGACGCGTTGCTCATCATCCACCTTCACCTATACTATGCATGCCAGCCGAAATCTTGTATCGAATCGGTCAATTCCTCGAACCACCATTGAACCCCGAACATTGGTCCGAAGCTGGGATTAACCTGATACGATATGCTTCGACATGTAGAGCCGTTCGCCATGCGACCATCAGTCTCATAGGACGTCATTTTGGGTTTATCATAGATGATTCACCAGAAAGAGATCTTGTCAAAGCTCTTAAACGACTCAACACACTTATTCAAAAGAAAACTGACGAATGTCGAAAGATTCGAAAGATTTTTGTTAAAGATGATTCACCATTACAAATGGATACACAACAAGCCAGAATGAATTGGCATCAAGCCTTAGGTGAATCTTTAATGAAAAGGTTTCCTAATATTGAGATGTTTGCATATGTACGAGATTTAGACCAAGCTACACAAGAATCTCCTTATGATACTTTACCTTTAGGGATTGAAGTCATGCAAGGCTTAGCTGTTGGAAATCGTGTCAAGACCGTTTATCTTTGTGGAGTTCATTTCACTTGTTGGTCACCTGAAAGATTGTTTAGACCGATCTTACCGTCTAGCCTCAACGTACTTCATCTGGTGGCTGTTCATGATTCAATGTTACCGTTAATCAAATTGTGCCCAGGGCTGACATCTTTGAGGATTTGGAGGGATTTCATGATTCCGTATAGTAATGTCGAAGATTGGTTCGGAGCTGATTTCTGGGGCAAACTTGAAGAATTACAGATCAGGGGGTTTTATGGTAACGAAGTTATGCGGTTACAGGCTAGCCTCAAAGAAAGTCGTAGGGTTTGTATGATTTCATTTCAAGAAATTTACATCAGTCAATCTCTCTGCAAAGAATCAAGGAATAGTTTCACTCAACTCTTTGTTGCTTTTTTTCAAAAACAGCTTGCTGCAACTAAGTACAAGGATCCAGTGCCATTGAACATCCTGGAGCTCGACGAGCCATATACAACAAATGATTTACTTGGACTTTTGACAGAATTCAGTTCAAAAGAATTACGAGTACTCAGATTAACGTTTTGGAAGGATGCACATTTCAAACCGATGATCCTCGAACGGATAGCTGAAATGTTTCCAATGTTAGAAGAATTACAAGTGACATTGGAAACAAGCCAATGTCGGTGGTGGCCTCACAAAACAGTATTTACCCAATTTTCTGCTCTTGTTTCAAAACCAAAACCGCAACAGAAGTGATTACTGATCAGTCATTTGGTCTCTCAGGACGCTTGGGCTTTATCATTATCAAAGTTAACAAGACTGAAAGTGTTTAGATGGAATTGTGTTCCATATACTTCACCTGATACATACCAACTCCAAATCGCCATGCGATCTCAAGCTGTCTCTCTTGCCAACGCTCTCCAATCACTTGAAGTAGTAGGATACGTAGACCGAGACGAATTTTTAGACATCCAAAGAAACAATGGTAGATTACTTTCAATACGATGGGTCTCTACATCTCAATCACCCGAAAACTTTCCAGTTTCAGACCGGGATTTAGGGTTAATCAAAAACGGTGCACGTTCCTCGTCAGATGATCCTTCTGATCCTTTCTTGGCTCCTCCCGGATTCCTACCTCAAAATTTAAATTTCACTGCTCGTTGTCTTTCTCCTTCTGGTTCAGTGACTAAAGAAAATATATTTGAATCAAGTTCTGAGTTTTGAAAGAGTCAATGTATACTTATTAAATAATTTCACTCCTTTCATATAAAAATACATGGGTTTATTTCAGTTTTTTGAAAGATCCTCACAATACTATCAAGAATTGTTGAATTGTTATATTTTTGGGTTGTCTCTGCTGATATAATGTCTGATCTGCATGTGTATGTGTTTAAGGGGTGATTGAATCTTTTTATGTTGGTCTGATTGTATGGATTCTCGAATTCATCAAATGAGGAAATCAAAACAATTTTGTGTTTAACTTTGTGAAGCTACAAAATGGTAAAGCTACGGAAGAGTACACTTATCACAGAAGAAGCTCTGTGGATGTGTTGATCGAGGAGCATCTCGAAATTTCGATGGAGATAATTTCAAGACCTGAAGTTATGGTTCAATCGCTCTCTGATCAGTTTGATCACTGATGATGTTGCAAATGTCTTCAACCTGCAACACAACACTTGTTCGGGTTCCTTCTTCGTGATGACAAGACTCAGGAAATATAATTATAGTCTGTATGGAGACAGGCGGTACCGGACCTCTGTGATCGCGAACCGCCATCGGGGTGGGAGTGGATTGAAAGTCAAAATCGGACATTCGCCTGAGAACTGGCCACTTGAAAGAAACCCTTGACTTGAAGATGCCTACATCTTCCTCTAAATCAAAGGAGGAGCCTTGTGAAGATTGGGAAGACGTCCGTATTCCTTCCTATCTGTCATTTACGGACTCACTGACTTTCGAGCTCATTCTCAATATCCGATCAGCTGGATTACGATATCGATACTTCTCCTCCCTCTCCTACGCCTGACGCAGAAGATACTAGCAGGATATCGAAATCAACTAATACCGCAGGTTCATCCGATGCTTCTACGAGTGCTACTTCGAATGCATTACTCTGGACCTGCGCGTTAGTCCGCTCCTTACCCGACTTCAACGCTATCTGCATCCCACGATTAAATGCTTGCTTTACGATTAAATTCCAACGCGATCTTCATGATGAAATTACTTGACTGCTTGCAGAAACAAGAATCCTCAATATGTGATCATACCCTCTAACTCATCGGCTCCCAACCCAGTCTCAAGTCTCTCTCAGCGACCTCTGCCGCAGAACGCAATCTTTGGCACGCCGTCCCTTACTATCCTCAAGAGATCCGGTGATTCTTCTACTGGTTCCAATCGCTCTGTATCTCCTGTGGCCCCTTCAGCACCTGATATCAAACAACGAGAGAAAGCATACATGGAAGCAAGAGAAAGGATATTCAGTCAAACACCTTCGGAGCCAGATCCACTCAAACGACCAGATCTGAAGGCCAAGCATTCCAGTGTGAGTCCTTCAATAGAGCCTCAATCTGATGATCAAGTCAGTGTCGAACGGCAACCCAGAGGTCCCAGTGGAAGCGATCTGAAAGGGTTCAAAACCCGTACTCGAACATAAATTCAGTAAAAACGGCTTTTCACTTTTGAAGGTGTCATAACAATCACTCTCATGTTGTAAACAGAAGACTGTACTTTAGACCGTAACCAAATCAATTCTTGTTGCGTTCGTCGCCTAGATTGTAAAAAAATGAATAAGATATTCTCAGGAGACAATCAAAGATGCTCAGAGCTTTGATCACGAGAATCGATTGTAGTATTGTTGTGTTAAAGGTCCAATACTCCTCAAACACATTTACTTATATGACGTGTGATCTGATAACTAACATCTCGATTCGGTCGCTCTTTTCATAACACCGAAGATATTTAGTGCTAATTAAAAGTAAGAAAAATGATATATTGAAGTGTGATGCCTTCCAATATTGTCAAAAACAAAAACAAGAAAAGTTGAAAATTGGAGGTGTAAAAGTAGGAAATGTTGTCAAGAACTTACGGAGAACACAAACTGACACACTAAAGGACACTGGGCTAAAACTTTTATTTAAATTATCATGACCTAAAACCCAACAAACACCTTCTCCGACCCGCCTCTTATTAAAGTGTAGACTGAAGAGTGGTGAAGAAGGGAGGAAAGAAAAATTTGAAGCAAAAGGAGCCAGAACCGATGCCAGTAAGCAAAAACCAAAAAAGCACAAGAGTAAAAAAAATCATAATACCAAAAAACACTCCTTTTTTTGAAAAAGAAAGTGTAAAAAGATTTCCAAAGAAAAACTTTTATATAATACAAGCACTCACTCAAAGAAAAACTACAGAAGCTCCAACATGTGCTAGTTGACCAATCACATGATTCCTTGAATCTAGTAACCTCAAAGCAACATGACCTTGAACATAAATACAAGAAGCCTCAAAAAATCACCTTCCTGTAGATTGAATATATTCCATACACAGCCCCCAGTTACAGGTCACTGGCAGGCCAGGGCAACCAATGTCATTAAAATTTTATCAGGATTTTATGAGAATGTTACAATGAGGGTATCAAATGGATATCACCCATTTATTGACTAGTTGTTGGGACAAAATTGAGATGATGACATATGAGATCATAAAACTGTACAAAACTGCTCCTGTATTTCCCCACCAAGAATATATAGGTTATCAACCTTCATCACACAACTTAACTGAGTTATTGAGGTTTGAAAAAAAATAACGGACAAAAAATACTATTTTTGTACTATACTTAAGACAAGACTGCAACCACTCCACACAAAAAAGCATGCGCAGAGCAGTTTTTGCCTGCGCTCAAACCTGTGCTATGCAGAGCGCAGCCTACGCACCGTATGCATGGGGCAGAAAACCTCTGACTGGAGCAAATTGCTCCGTACAGGCCCAGGGCTTGGGTTTCTCCGCTATATAGTGGAGCAATACCCTGTACCCCAGGGTGAGACTGTTGTACTACTCACTACATACTCCACCTCCACTTTAATAGCCTCAAATGTCCCTGTACTGGGCACCCCTTCAAACAATTAATTCAACCCCCTGGACAGTCTTCCAACAAACGTAACCATCCTTCTCTCCTTGCAAACACTTGGGCTTGAGACTTCAGGAGCAAAATGAGAAAGAAAAAAATACAAAGCCTCAAGAGGCAAGCAAGTCATTATCTTACATAAACTTCTCATCTACTCATTAAATCTCTGATTACTCAATCACAAAGCTAATCTTAATCTGTTATACTTTTTTTCAGTTAATTTATGAGTATGGTCCGCTTACACCTTAGATCCTTCAATTTCATCTTGTACACTACCTGAGCTTCATCAAATCGTTCAAGATTTCATTAATAGACATGTTTGCAATCTTTTTCTATTTTCCATCTTTTATATCGTTGTAATAAATACATCAAAATGTTTTTACAAAGTTCAAGTCATCCATTCTAATTAATTTTCACTTTTGTTTGAGTCACTTTGTATATTGTATGCCACTATATTGCAATGTGCGCCACATTACAGTGTTTTTGTGTGTAGCAACACACTTGAACAATTGCGTAGTGGATTAACCACTACACACCTCTGAGTGAAAGAAAAAATACTAATGTGCGCAGTGGGTGCGGAGCAACTTAGAGCGCAGCCTCTGCTCCACAATCAAAACAGGCCTAAAACCTGTGCGTAGCAGAGCGGTTGTGGTGTTGCTTAAGACTTGAATCCTGGATATCTTCCAGCTCTTACAATATACATACACATCAGATTTGATATTCCTCTCCCAAACTTGTGTCACTACATTTTTGCTCACAACAGCCTTCCTGTATAAGCAGTATTCCTATATGTAATTCTTGATTGTGTGTGGAAGGTTGATTTTCTGCAATTATTTGCCCTTGAGGGAAATTGTGAGAAAAAATATGGCCAAAATTATTCTCAAAATGATTGATATGAATGTAGACAGGGTTTTTCACAAACTTCTGCCATAAGCCTTGCTATTTTTTGCCAGAATCAATGAATCAATTAAAAATTTAACTGCCCATATATAATCCACAATTACATATAGAAATACTGCTCATACAGGAAGACTGTATTGATCAAAAATGTAGTGACACCCATTGTAGAGATTAATATCCAATTTGATGTGTATGTATATTGTAGGAGCTAGATGATATCCAGGATTCAAGTCTTGAGTATAGTACAAAAGGGATAGTTTTTGGCCGTTTTTTTCAAACCTCAATAACTCAGTCAATTTGTGTGATGAAGGTTAATAAACTATATGCTCTTGGTGAGGAAATACAGGGCCAGTTTTGTACAGCTCTATGATTTCATATGACATCATCTCAATTTTGGTGGTATCCCAGCAACTGCCCAACAACTTCTCAAT
>KZ145677.1:0-26668 GCA_002157085.1 Melampsora occidentalis | reverse complement strand
TATCCATTCGGAGTTTAGCGTCTTGCAAGATGACCCCATCAACTTTAATACCCTGTCACTGTACCGACTGTCAAAAAAACACCTACAGAACCCCAAACAGGGAAGATGTACGTGGAACCCTATGGAGGCCCAGAAACTACAAAACACACGTCAAGGGCTTTGGAACACATCCCACTTGCGCGACACAAAAAACGTCTCTGCCCTCGGATGTTTTAGGTGTGTGGGGGTACATTTGCTTCTTCTTTTAATTCATTGGTGGCTCTAATACTTTATACGTGACAGAGATCCCATCAAAACTGCAAGATTCTCAAAATGCCTCACAGGAAACGTCGCCCTTTGCTTATCCAAACTTAGACAGAACATCAACCAGCCACAAAACAACCGAAAGCCACTTTCAACCAATGTGGGATGGGCCAATCATAGATTCAAGTCCGTTACCTCTTCATTTCTTGAATACACGTGTAGTTTGATATACATAATTATTGACAATTGTTCTTTATTTGCTTTTCAGGCATCTACAGCCCAGCATACTACAAAACATTTCGGCGTTGGCATCCTGGTGACTTAGCCTACTTCCTCATGATCGCGTGTTTACATCTATTCAAACACATAAGTGTGGAGGCAGCCACACTTTGCCTGCATCTGATAGGTTCAGTGTCCTCAATCGACTGCGAGAAAGAAAAGGATCCACATGTCGTGGTGCCGAAGACTATGAGTACATTTCTGGATGGACTAAGAGTTGAGCCCAAGATTCGCCGAACAGTATGCTGTCCCAAATGCTTCAAATTATACTACAATAAAGATGTACCCAAGTTTTGCACGTCTCGACTTACTTCCCGGAGCCGTGAATGTTCAGAAGCCCTATCCCATGGAGCTGAGGATCTAGATGGGACAACTCCAAAACCATGCCGGCTATTTTCAACCGTATCTTTCACTGACTGGTTAGCTCGGTTCCTGAATCGGCCTGGAATCGAGGAACTTCTGGAATGGGACGAAAAACAATTTGAAAAAGATTGCTCAACAATGAAAGACGTGCGGCACGCTTCAATGTGGCACTCGCTTCGCGGACCAGACGGACAGAAATTTACCTCCCTTCCCGGAAATCTGGTGTTTGCCTTGAACATGGATTGGTTTAATGCTAACGGAAATAAGGCTGCTTCGAAGCAAATTTCGCTGGGTACTATTGCATTGGTCTGTTTAAACTTGCCGCCTCAGATTCGGACATCTCAGGAGAACATCTTTCTAGTAGGCCTGACACCTGGTCCTTCGGAGCCAAAAGTAGACCAAATAAACCACGTGCTGGCACCTCTGGTTCACGAACTTCAGGTCCTATGGAAGGGTGTAAAATTCTCTTCTACCGCCAAATACCCTACAAATGGAAGAATAATTCGCGCTATGCTAGGTCCCATTATCTGTGATCTTCCCGCAATACGAAAGGTTTTGGGAATGGCTGGCCATTCGACAAAGCAACACGTTTGCTCGCTGTGTAAGATCGTAAAGGATGACATGCATCTTCTACAGATTCCGAGAGAACTAAGAAAATGTACGCACACTCTTCGGGAACAATCTTTGGCATGGAGGGACGCAAAAACGGTCAAAGATTGTGATGTGATATTTGGTGAATACGGCGTACGATACTCTGTGCTGTGGGAGCTACCCTATTTTGATCCTCTCAAGAATACCATCGTAGAACCAATGCACAACATATTTCTTGGCATAGTCAAAAATCATGGTACAAAGGCTTTTGGAATGAAGTCTGTCTCACAATCTCCCGACGACGAGAAGAATATGGACGATAGAGATGGTGAAGGCTCAGATACAGAGACGGGGGCATCCGATCTTCGTAAGATGGATGATTCAGGCAATGCAGTGGCCGAAACTTCGGATTCTGAATCATCACTCCCAGCTACGGGATACCTATCAGCAGAGGATGATGATAGATTGTTGTTTGCAATTGAAAATTTGAATTTAGAGAGCGACCAATTTCCGGAGACATCCCTCAAAGATGACCGCACAAGCCAAGAAGATACGGATGGCTTTTTAGAGGACGAAGCATTGGACGACGACCTCTCTGACTATGAAGAGGCCTATGGAGATGAAAGTGGTTTTCAGTTCTTCGACAAAAACCAAAACCTAGCCGCGTTGCAAGATATCGCAAAGAATATCCGCCTTCCGTCTTGGGTTGGACGTGTTCCCAGTACTGTAGGCACGCGGAAGGGTGGGAAATTGAAGGCGGATGAATGGGTAGTTCTTTTTCAGGTCATGATAATTCCTGCTATCATTTCTGTCCTGAACAAAGAAGACGGTGCAACAAATTTCACAG
The DNA here is from genome assembly GCA_002157085.1 of Melampsora occidentalis. Classification (NCBI taxonomy): domain Eukaryota; kingdom Fungi; phylum Basidiomycota; class Pucciniomycetes; order Pucciniales; family Melampsoraceae; genus Melampsora; species Melampsora occidentalis. The sequence goes on along the minus strand of KZ145677.1, from coordinate 24,345 downwards.
ACCGCGATTTTGTCCGCAATGTCCTCCATCTTATAAGTGTAGTGAATATTGTTCGAAGGGTGGAAGTGACGGAAAATGACGTTAGATCCCTCCGACATCACCTTCGAAGCTATCGAAACGGATATTCTAAACTTTATAGCTCGCTGCCTGTGCTACCCAATCATCACATGGCGCTTCATCTCCCAGAGTGCATTCGACGCTTTGGTCCTGCTCCTTTCTGGACTGCATGGTCCTTTGAGAGACTGAATGGCGTACTGGCGAATATTCCTAACAACAACCATCCTAGTAAGTTCGAAAGTTGATTTACCAACTAGAATACAGACTTGACTGACGAATAAACCATAGATGCACGCGAACTGACAAGAATCAAGATATGGACCACGGGGCAGAACTTACGACCTGTCTTGAAAATACTGTGTGAAGATCTTCCAAAAGCCGTCGCAACAAGACTTTTGAAGTTTTTGGATCCCAGTGGTGGGCCACGAGGTAGTACTTCTGAATTTGATGGGCATACGACCATTGATCCAGATGAAGAACCCACCTATCGCTATGACGAAAAAAAAGCAGAGACCCTGGACTATGTCACCCATGAGAATCTTGCTCGGCGTATGAAGGAGTTAGGATGCGGGCATGTGGTTGTGGCTACTCGGCATTACAAAACACCACCTCCCGCCCATCACATATTGCTGGGACGCATGGTGAACCAAAAAAAAATGGTAAAACACGGCGGCATATCCTACTCGACCTGGGATCATCACCAGGGGAACAGTATTGTTCTGTATCATTTTAAAGATGCGCGCGGGCCAACGACATATCGTTGGGGACGAATCAACGAGATATTCATAACCAAACCTGGGCCGCAAAATAATCCAAAGGCTCAACTATGGTTCGAAGTGATCCGATTCTCTGAGCTTCGAGCTGCCGAGAAAGCCAAGCATGGACTTGACAATTGGCCGAACGCCAGAATGACGGTTGTGTACAGCTCTCCCAAAAAGAAGGAACTGGTGCGTGTTGATGAGCTTGTTGCTCAAGGAGTGGCTTGGGATACCCCTGACCGGTGCTTTGGGATTAAGCAGCCAACCACACTAATCATCAACTTGAGCAAATTTTTGTGCAATCAAACTTGATAATTTTTGAACTTTTTTTGACCACTTGATACAAAATTCGTTTGTTGTTTGGGCAGTAGAAATATTGTGCTTCGTCCCTGCATCATCTGATAGGCCACCTCGAAAAAGACTGGTAGACACGATACTTGGGCTGTTTGTAAATAAACCTGATGCTAACAATGTGAATAAGTAATCAAAATGATCCCAGGACCCACAGGACCCACAACTGACTAACCATGAGCTTGTATTGGATAAAGGTCTTAATGAAGTTTAGTTCGTACTGTTTGTGGAGTAATAACACCACCCTTCAAATGATCCCAATTATATAAACATTACACCATTGATTACATGAATACTCATGAATAATCAGAATTGTGACTGTGATTTCATTGATTGTCTTGAACAGAACCTACAGGTCGTATCTGCACTTTTCTCATCTGGCTGGCCACTGTATGTATTACAAGCTATCACCGTATTCTCGCAGATTGAACCATGGCATTTTGAATCCAATTTGAAACCGTCTGGGGTTTTTATATCACTGTTCAATCTTGCCAATTGTATTGATTCGTTGATGTCGAACATATCAAGTCTTTGAAAATATCAAGACAATTTTTTCGCAACAGGATCCGTAATTTGTGCTGGGAAGCCACGGGCTCATGCTGTTACTGATCGCTCTGGCGCTGTAATGCACGCCAGTTCATCATCTGAACTCCTTGTTCGAACCATGCCCCACAGCCCAGTTTTGAACCTTTGAAGAATGCATGGTTTCACTGACTGACCCACATCTCTGTGGGTGGTACCACTTTGGCGGTGGTACATATCTTTCACTTACTTGTCTAGCAACGCATGCAGAAAAAACTTCCAGAAAACCCCTTCTTTGGAAGGTCTTAGTCGAGAAGTAGTGTTACGGCTTGTATATTTTCGACGCGTCAAGAAGTCGGGTAATCGAGAGGGAACTTGAGAAGCTAGGGAAGCCAATTTCTTCATCATCCTAGATCTCCATCCGCACAAGACATATGAAAACATCATTGTCTAGTAGCTAGATGGGTTATGCTTTTTGTCTTTGACGAATGGATCTCCTTGCGTACCCGACTACCATTGTCTAGAAGCCTTTTTCAACTATTCCCGTCTGTCAATACACGGACCGACTTGCGTAATCCTGAATTAGTAACATGAGAGGCTATACGTGAAGTTTGGAAAACGGAGATCTCCCGTTGTTTCGCCTGCTTCGAACTAGACATGTATAGTAGGCTGTAGCACTGTGATTTTGACGTGCTTCGAGAGGTGACAATTGTGCTTGACTGGAAGAGAACGCGTCGATTTAAAGCGTGTAGGAGGTCATACGTAAACATTATAAAATTAATCCCATCTATAGTTTCTTTACACTACAGTGTATACGTCAGGGTCATCGTCAGCGTAAACGTCAGACAGCACCTGTAACAGTCTGTAAGTCGCCTTTATCCTCCGTTTGCTTGTCGAAGTCACCGGTTATAGATATGTGATGGAGGAGTTGAGCGTGTGATGAGTGTTTGGAAGGGCTGATGGTGAGGGTCTGGGGTGGTGGGACTCGGAGGAAGGGTCAGTACAGATAGTGCATACGTTCATGCTGACGTGCGTGCACGTCAACTCAGTATACATGTATGTACACCCAACACGACTTCGACGTGCTTTGAGAGAACACAATCATGCTTGACTGGAAGATCCAAAGGATATTACCAAGACTCAGGTAATCCGGGTAAAGATCAGCTTGGCCAAGTCTGAGCACATGCTTAAGATCACGACATGTTCAAATCTCAAGGTGTTGTCGATTAAATATTCAGAAAACGCAGCTGAGTATGTCCTGAATACATGCTTCGAAGTGATAGTCAGTAAACACAAAGCGTTGATGAGTCTCGCACAGACTTGCCTACTAACACAATGTCCTCGACGCACTTTGAAAGGCCACAATCAGGCTCAACTGGAGCCTCGAAAAGCATCTTGGCCAAGTGTGACGCGTGATAAAATTTAGCTATGTCACGTATATTTCGAGTCATTTACATATGATTACGCACTAGTGCCGGAACTTCAGACCGCGTAGAGTATAAATATACGTAAGCCTTCTCAAAACGTATCCCGTTGTTTGTTGAATACCTGCTGCTTCCAACCGACCTGCTGCTTCGAACTGATACTCAGTAAACACAAAGGCGAATTACACCTATCATTCAGATGTGTTCAAATCTCAAGACATCGTCTATTGCTCAGGAAAGGCGGCTGCGTATGCCTGTGCGAGCTGGCAACACCAGTCACAGCGTGACAAAAGTCCAAAGGGAATCTTGCTCTATATAAACAGATGACTTGAAATGGCTATCACCCAGCAAAATAGAATAGTATTCCTTTCAACCCTTCAATCACGACGCCATTTCATAAGCTACCCCTAGCATCAATACACAAAATACACCTGATCCCCAAATCTCGCTCTTAGAACAAATACTTCAAGCTGTCATGGATGAAAATGCGCATGTCATGGCCTTAGGGCAAAAGGTCCTCGACAACGAGGTAAGTCAAAAGATTGTCGGACTTATATTCTTCACTGACATGCTTCTCCTTCTCAGGTGATGATGGGTATGATACTCACGCAGATGGAACAGATAAGGAGAAAACTTAAAAAGCATTCCGGAATCCCGGTCAGTCTTGATTTTATGATGAATATAACTTTGAACAAAACTAAAGAGAAAGTCTTAACAGGCGCAAAGCGAGAGTACAGACATTGGTTCTGTGTGGTACACCGATCTCGAGAACTGTAAAGAGAATATTGAAGCGATAAAAGAGGTTCATTTTGAAATTCGTTTTTTTACTGGTATTAGTATTTCTGACCAATCTGCTTCACATCGAATTTTCCACATGAGTAGAAAATTGCTCGTGACAAACAGGACACCAACAAAATTCAAACTCTTCTTTCTGCCATTGAGGGCATAGAGGGAAGAATGCAAAAAATTGATGTCAAGATTGATGATATGGAGGCGAAAGAAGTTGAGTCCAACCTGTTGGGGTTGGTCACGTCAAATCAATCCAAGGAGCTGTCCACCACTACGGCAAGCAAAGATGTAGCTACGGTGACGTTTGAAGAGGTTACTATACTCTCTCTCTATTTCCTTTTTCCCCTTATCTCATCAACACCACTAGAACTTTCTTTAATTGATCTCTTTTCTCCCCGTATATATTCTAGAAACTGTTTGCAAAAGAGAAAGAGATTATCAAGAACATTTTTAATCAAGTCGAAGCGGTTTTGAAAGCTCAGCAACAACTTATGGAGGGCGCGAGAGATGAAGATCGCAAGAACATGGCTAACCTTGTCCGCAGGGAGATTACAACTCTACATCAAGAGCTGATGAATCAAAATGCATCACATGACATAACTATGATGGATGATGAGGTTGAACCTCTGGCCTCGGAAATTAAAGAACTGAAAACGATAGTGCAAGGACTTGAAAGCCTTGTTCATAAGCAGCAGAATGTTATCGAGCAATTTTCCGATAAGTTCGAACTTTTGGAAGAGATTCCACAGATTTGCGATGATATGCAAATTGATAAGGTTTGTTTTCAATCTTTTATTCTTTCACCAATACCTATCCCATATTTTGAGCCAGCCCCCTGAGTAGTTCGTGCTCGTGCTTAATCCCTTTTGAAGCCTGAAGATCATCTGGAACGCAGAGTCTCTGCTGTCGAATCTTTCTCAGAGGAAGCTGAAGCCCAGCGCGACGCCAGGAATGCCAAGAAGTTTGAAAAATTTCAACAGGAAATGCTAAAGTTGATTCATTCAATGGTGGAAGAAAGGACTTCGGCCAGGGTAAGTGTACAAGTTCCCCTTCTGTGAACTTGTTTTTACTGAGGCAAAAAAACTTTACCTCAATAGGCTGCAGAACTTTCGGCTCAGCAAAGCAAGATCTTGCAGGTTGAAGGACCAGAGCTGGATCTTGAAAACGAATTCAACAGCAGATTTTCTGCCTTCAAGAAAACAATTGATGATGCAGTTGAAAGACAGGTAGTCATCACAATTGAACGACAAGCAGTACAAGAGAAACCTTCTGATGTGCGTGTTGCGTATTGCTCATTATCCTATGCTTGAGCCCTACCTGAATCCATCACATTCAACAGGTGTCTGAAGACTTGCGCCTTCAAATCTTGGATTTGAGAAATCGTGACGAAGAGAATCGGCGGAAGATTGCTGACCAATCTGAGGCCATAGAAAAAATCTCTTCCGGATTGTCCTGTCCCGACTCACGTAAAGAGCCTCCTCAAGGATCTCTTGAAGCACTTGTTCAATTCCAAGAATTACCCCATGAAGAACACTCGGACGAGTTTCTTGATTCTACAAACAACTTCCAGCAAGAGTCAACGCCGGTGCATAACCCGGAAAATAATCAATCAACTCCAGGACACCGCGAAGAAGAGGCGAGAGGCGGAGGTGGGGTTCATTTTGATGTAAGGACCTTGATGTCTCCTATACCGAGGCACCCGAAAGATCTGCGTTTGTGCTGATAACTCTAGTTCGTAAATCACAGACCAGCGTACCAACTTCTCTTGATAACACCCCAAATTTCCAACGCACAACCTCTGCGGATCGCGCTTCCCAACGACCCTCTCAACAATCGACGCCGGTGCATAACCCGGAAAACAATCAATCAACTTCTCAATCAACGTCACGTATCAACTCCAATGGGCAGTCTGCTACAGGAAGTAGCTCGGCCACGCCTGGCTCAAGAAAACGAAAGTGGACGAAACCCAACGAAACACCCAACAAACCTAAGCGTCCAAGTCTTCGGAAAGAACGAATGTCAATGACTCCACAGGTAAAAGAAGCTGATGAACAAACAGTGAGTCCTAAATGATTGAATAGCTGGTGACCAGCACATTGAACGTCAAACTGACAGTAATTTTGGGACAGGGACTTCAGGTACAGAAGCATTTCCGACTGATGGCAGGGGTGGGTCGCTCTAAAGTAGACTTCCCAAAATCCCCAACACACTCAGACCTCGAAAACCTGCCGAAGCTCACTGTAGATTACGAGACTGCACCACTTGGAGAGGCTGTTCCCAATCTGATCAGACAGGACCAACTCCGACCAACTTGGAAACCTGAAGAAATGGAACACGAAGCATCTGGTATGCTACAATACTACCGACGTAGACTTCAGCAATATGGGCTTCCTTATGTTGGTTTGAGTACAGCTAAGGGAGATATAAAGGCAGAGGACTGGAATCGGCGGGTTCTTGCATTCTGCACGGATACATTCAACAGAGCATACGGATGTCAAGAGTATCATGTCGTGGACCACAACCCGCAACGTATCATGAAACTAATGCAAGTGCATATTGAGTACCGCCTGAAGCATATGAGAAGATACAGCAATAATGAAGTTGTACTTCAGACGGACCAAAAACGAGACCGTCAACAACAAAGAAGATTACGAGTATGTTCTGGGCTTTTGTATGTACCACNATAAGTTCAAGACTTACGTTTTCTATCTTGTTCTCTAGCTTGCAAAACGAAGACAGGAGATGTGTGTAAATGTCGAAAGTTCGGCCTTTGCAAGATTCAGTGATCTATTTGAAGACGAACGACTGTGCTCGTCAGACGAGTCCGACGAAGACGTACTGAACGAAGACCGAGTGAGGCACACTCCGGTATGGCGCAGCTCCCTGGCTACATCACTCGTGGAAAACATTGATGAAAGTTACCACAAGATGAGGCAAGAGGAATTCCCGAGGCGACCTGGACGAAAACCCGCGAAGCGTATTCTCTCCAACTATCGACCAGAAGGGGGGAAGTCATGATGGCCCGCAGGATTGCCCAAAGATTGCTACAGTGACGTGTGGCTGCGCTCACTTGACAGGAAAGATTTGGAAAGTCTTGAAATGAAGGAATGCGTCTTGGATGATTCATTTTTGACCCTCTCATGAAGGTCCTCTTCACAACCGTAGATATCTGGGATCAATATATACTGGCTTGTAAATATCATACTTGATGACCTACAGTTTCTTAATCTTTGTAATTTTGCAGGGCGTTGATAATACCAATCCCTTGATTTGACTCATTGCGCGCATAACTAGTCTTTGAGCTCTGAGGGTACTAACCATTTTTACGTTTATTTTTGACATGATTAGTACGAGACGAGTTATGACCATAGTAAAATTTCCCGGTTAGGAGGAAAATGTCCAATTCTATGAAATTAAAAGCTGCTTGACGGATGTGTGAAAATTACACATTTAAACGAGACATAGAGAGACAAGGTAGGAATTGGTACATCATCATGACAGACTGCCTTGAGGCAGCCATTTAAAACAAAGGCACGAAAATTTATGGCCAAATTATCAAGAGTGGACGATGTAGAACTTGTAGAGGCATCATCAGGATGGGATAGAAGGGATATAGCATGTCTCCTGTTGCAAGAGTATTCGAAAGAGTTGGAAGACATACTTGATTAAATGAAATCAAATGGATAAGTGTAGTGTTTTGTAAAATTGTTTCTCACATGATCTCAATGAATCTGAAGTCTTTCTCTTTCTCTTAATATGGTTGGCAAAAAATTTAGCAATTTCGAGGACACGACGGGATCAAAGTGGAAAAATTAGTGGGCAAACAGTTCTCTTCTTTGTTGAAGCTCACCAATTTTGAATTCCCAAGTTTTCGGATTTCACCTCAAGGTTCAATTTTTCAGCTCTTTGGAATGAAGCTCAAAGTCTTTGAGCTGTGAAGTTCGAGCTTCGAAGTTCTCAAAGTCTTTGAGCTTTGAAGTTCGAGCTTCGAAGTTCTCAAAGTCTTTGAGCTTTGAAGTTCGCGCTTCGAAGTTCAGATTTCTTCGAAGTTCGAAGTTCAAAGTAGCACCTTTGAGTAGGGTTTAGAATTCCTTGAGACACAAAACATACACTTCCCCATGCACTTGTAGAGATTCGGGACCCCAGTTGCTCAAGTATACCGCCAAATCAAGATTTTGTTTGAAAAAATTGTACAAAGTGAAAGAACATCAAGAGCGGAAGATGAAAAAAAATGTGAGTAGGCTCAAAGTGGGTTGGCATCCAGTTTAAGTCTGAAAGGTAAGGGAACCACAATGTGTTTGACTTCGAATTCCCAAAAGAACAGAAATAAGGGTACTGTTCCATTTAAAAAAGGTATACCAGGTCATTTGAAGTAACAATAGGAAGGACGTTGAATCTTTCGATTCTGAAGAAGTAAAAATTTGTACCTGAAAATGGTGTGTGAATACTTTTCTGGAAGTAATAGATTTGACAATGTGTGATCTTTCAACAAAAGAAAAGAGCGTTTCTATGACTCAAAGCTTGGAGCTCGAATTTGGTGGGTACCTAGAGTAAGGAGCTAAAGTTGGGTGGGGTGAATGATATTGCAAGCATAGCGGTGATTGATCAAAAATAGGAGGAGCTTTCATGTGCGCTTGTAAGAAGCAGTAGTGAAGGAGAACATGAAGATTTAAACTACAATAACAACGCGAGCTCACGCAGCCAACCAGTGGACGAGATAATCTGAATGCATGCATACAAGGCCTACTAATCACCAAGAACACTTCCCAATGCAATTTTTTTCGATGGTGGATCTGGCGATAACTGGCCGACATGACTGCGTATTGCATCTAGCAGTATCAGACACTGCATATTAACTTCATGGGCGTTCTTGGAGTTTTTCATGCGGTCCACTACAACGCTCTGATCAATGACTGGTGATTAGTATCAGAGAAGCGCAACATAATCCAAATTGGTACTCACCAGCCAAGAATGAAGGTTGTCCTGATATAGCTTTAGAAGAGGTCTTGTATTGTTCAAAAACGTGGAGATCTCGTGCGTCTGGCTCAGTATCCCTCTGATTGAATGGAGATTTTGAGTCAAGTCTTGAGTTCTGGTTGAACCAAACGCGTCTGTGATGCGGGTGAATATGGAACTTTGAGTCAATTTCCTTTCCATGATGTGAAGGTGGTACCTTGCGTCCTCGTTGGTTTTGTTCGTGATTTGAATTGTATTAAGGATACTTGTGATAGACCTTGATAAGACACTTAACGAATCGCGATGACGTTCGAGGATTCTTTTGGCGGTGTGCATGTCATTGGTGGCTTCCTGACGATTGAACCAGAAGATGAACTATGTAGTTCTCAAATATCATGTTAATGGTTGAAAATCAAAATCTGCCCAAACGTTTGGCAGTGGGCCTTACTCACCTCGCGCATGAAGATTTCAAGCTCGGTGTGTCCTTTGCCGTTGAGCTGGCGCATCATATCGGAGACCAAATCAACGTTCTCCAATACTTTCGCCAGGAGGCTTACAGTAGCTGATGACTCTGACAACTCCGTGCAAGTCTTCAACACACCCGATAACTCTCTCAGAGCAAGAAAGTCTATTGGTTTGTGAATCAGATTGTTGCTGAGAGCCTTCATTGATTCAATGAATGTGACCGGGGTGTGTTGAATCTGACGAAGTTCTGCCAAGGCCCGACCTGATTTGATTTGGTCTGTCGCCTCCTTCAGCTGATCAACTTGTGCACCGAAAGAGCTTCTACGAAACAAATTAGGACATATAATATACGCAATGGTGAGCAATTTTTAACAGAGAAAACAAATCTACATGAAGAAATTCACTCCTGAAAGAAATACCAAGCCATTATGAATGCAATAGCAGATGATAATATATAGCGTAAAGGCCAAACGTGGCGCCGACGAGAAACTGAATCATGATCGGGTGCTTGGTGCGGTGGAGGTTTGGAATCGGAGTCATTGCCATTTACGTCTCTTGGCAATTCTAAACTGGTTGTGAGCCAGTTGGGGTTCATGTTTGTTGACAATGGATTGTAATTGGAGATCGTGGCCATGACGGTTAAGGACTCGAGGCAATGGTTTGTACAAGCGATGATTCCTACAGGTGATTTTAATATACGTTTACGTCGAAATCTCAGGAGTTGAAGTGCCCAAGATCAGAGCAGTTCGCCATTAAATGCGATGAGTCAGGCTACGTTTTTGTCTGATTTACGTGTGCTCCGACTGAGAGCTTCTGAGCCTGAGGCTCTTGGGATTATTGCCTTTGTTGCCTTTCTCGTGCTCAGGATAACACGTGATACGCGCTCACATAGACTTGCACAGTCAAACGCTTAACAGGGAGACCGGAGTAAATGACTCAGTGGATTCAGGTCTCGCGACTGAGTTAGAGTGCGTGTCGCTTTGAAAGGCATAGACAGCCTTTGAATGTAAAGGCTTTATGTGCAAACCCTCTAGTGACAAAGGACGGCCCAGGCTAGGTTCAGTCAAACTCTTGGTCCACCCGCTCTCCAACTTATTCAGCACTGTATTGATCATATCTTTGCAACTATCGGCTCATATTAATCTCCTTCGACCTCCTCGAAAACCCTTACAAACACACAACCTGATTTGCTTGCGTAAGCCCATGATCCCTGGTCTATATGAAGCTGGTAACTGACGTGCCCATATGATACAAACCGCCTTCTATGATTACAGGACAATGGTCCGATCAGTTTTGTCAGGCAATCTTTTTAGATGGGCTCTATTGGTTTTTTTGGCGGTTACGATTCCTGCTATACCCACGGCGATTCACCAATACCTCATACGATGTTTCACTTTCCGTCTTCCAACGGTGTCGTACTTGTACTGCGCGTATATCGGTGGCCCGTATTTTTGTGGACCCAAAGACAGTAGCCGCTCGAAAAAGGTGGCTATGCTATCCAACACCGTGACATCGACTGCACGCTCCGCTGGAGATATCTTCGAGTCAATCCTTGACCTAGGAAATCCCAACCATGTCCGTCTTCACCAAGATGAAATCCTGGAACTTTCTCAGGCCATCGCGGCCTCAGACATCCTGGAGAAGAAAGAACACCTTGCCGAAAGTGTTCAGAACCTCAGCGAGATGACCAGAGATGTGAGGGACAGGGTTAACCTCTTGAATAGTGCAAGTATATCAGTATTGCGAAAGGTTTTTCAGAAAGTGAGTATTTCATTCATCGCATATGATTGATACATTCCAAGCAGCAGCCAATTCCTGAACTAAGTTGTCCTTTTTTTAACAAGCTCGAAGTGATAGGGCTTATTCTGAATTCCATTGCCGATGGGGGAAATGTATACTCGACTACGTCAGCGCAGGCCAGATTGAAGGATCTGGTCCAAACCATCTCGAATGGGTTTTCCGAGCTAGAGGCGCAGGTAGACGCCGCTATTCCACTGGCCAGACAAGGTTCGAATTTTGCAGCCACTGTTGGCGCTCAATTTGCCCAACAAAACATGCAACTGCGAAAATTAAAGGCCGGGGTCCCGCTTTGGAAACGCTTGGTCAACTTCAACACCTGGGAAAGTCAATCGCTCACTCGAAATATTGCAATGACTACCGCAAGCGCATCGACGTTGAGGTCTATTGCATTAAAGCTTGAAGACCTCCGTGCAACTCTCGTAACCTTTCAGGGAAACGCGGAACATTTTCGAGTGAGTCTCTCTATGTCTTTCCTACATTCTGGAAAGATCATTAATTGCATGTCGTCATCAGTCCGAGATCATAGGTAATCATCAGTCTAGTCGTGAGCTAGCAATCGATGACGAATTTCGGGCAATGAGCCAGGTAATTGGTCGCTTCAGTCAGCTCACCGAGGCGGCTGGAACCAACCTCAAAGTAAAAAGGGTCGATTTGCCGACCCTTTCAGCCTGAGACCTGGCACAATTTACTACTCAATGTTGTCACTCTGAGATCTAAGATACCCTACAAGGATACCAAAACCTCGTGCGCCTAGTCTATGATCCACACTCTATTATCGATTGGGCACCACATTTTACCTGTTTTAAATATTTTGCTACTCCTTCTTGTATCGAGTTTTGTCTAGTTTACTCCACATCTACATCTCTATTGCCCACAAGTCTTAAATTGCTCAATGATACACCAGACTTCAATTGAGGTTACAGAAATTTTGTCATCCACAAGGGGGAAACCCTAATGTACCCCAGGGTTTCTAGTCACTGGAGTACGTGAGTGAGAAGAAGTCGGGATGACCTATTGGTGCACGTCTTAAACAGGCCTTTGTTTGAGCTCCAGTTTGCAAAGACCAAGTCTCCGGCCTTGAAGTGAAGTTTCAAAAGTTCGAAGTTCGAACTGACTTTGAAGTTCGAACTGACTTCAAAGTTTGAACTTACTTCAAAGCTTACTTCGAAGTCTGAATCCGAAATTTCAACATTACTGATAGGCAGAAAAAGTCACTCGCAGGTAGTCTCAAAGAAAGACTGTGGACTGATATACGTTAATCGACAGGTCCATTGAGATCATCTAAGTGCTAGATTGCAGGATCATAAGACCAGTGATACAAGCATGAGACCACTTTTACAAACAGGTAGAGTTCTAATAATCCCAACACCTTGGCAGACTGCTCATCTTATTATTAAGGGGTTATCTTGGAGTCATATCGGAGGCGACTTTCTGGATCAAGCAACACTTTAGCGGCCGCCGACATCTAAAGCAAACGGGAATTTACCAGCATCAGAATACGGAACGAAAAGGGTGAATGATCTAGATGTAAGCTTGAGATGAACCCACCTGTTGTGCTACCTCGGTGTGTCCACCTTTGTCTGGATGAAAATACAACATGCACGACTTCCAGCGACTTTTGATCTGTGCTGAATTTGCCGTTGGGGTAAGAGCCAACTGCTGTTTACGGGGTTAACAGTTAGATTGATTATCAGATCTTCTGGGGGCAGGTCAGATCCTGGATGCACTTACCTCATAAAGCGTCCTTTGCCTTGGATTTGGGACTTGATGGCTGCAGGATGTGGGGTCACACTGCTGTTTATTACTGACGCGCCTATAAAGCTGTGACATCCAAAGAAAATTCTTATCAAGAGTGTCAATGTAGAACTGGCTCTCAGGAGTCCAAAGTTGATCTAGAACTCCTTCGCCCTGATCCAGATGGCCAATGTGCAAATACGCCTCGACAAGGAGTAGATGAATTCGTACAATTTGTTCCTTCGAGTTTTCGACAAGAGCCTTCCGTTCTTCTGCTATTCTTTTTCTCCCCCCTTCTAAGAGCGAAATTGCCTCTTGTGATTTTTCTCGACATAAAAAATCCTGTGCCCACATATACACCAGTTCCAAGATGTCATTGGTGGTGGTTACTGCGTTGTTAGGGGTGTCTGCTTTAGACTCCTGTTGATCCTGTTGAAAGTGAAGGAGTGGAAGTTGGTCTGTCAATCTTCTGATGAGCGCATTTTCCCGAAAAAAAAAAACACAAACGCATGTCTCCGAGTTAGAATTGCTTTCTAAATTATCTTCAACTTCGAAATACAATTGGGATAGTTCTAGGTACTTTGGATGGGTGGCAGGTATGGCCAGGCTTGAATCTGGGCGCCAAGCTTGTTCAAGGATGTCAGAGGCCGCTTGCGGGCGCTTCAGCTTCAAGTAGCATCGTGTTAGATTGAAACACGAAAGAATCCATCCCGTATGGGGACCTCTATTGGTCGCACCATTTTTGCTCTCACATCTGGATATTTCTTCGGAATACAACTGTAGCAATTGTAGATATTTTTGAATCGATTCTGTATACATTCCTTTCGAGTCGGCATATTCAGCTGCATCCATAAGTTGATCGATGCGGTCTTGATCCTGTAAGGATGGGTCAGGAGGAGTTCGATGGGACTTGGAAGAGGAAATGGTGTTGAGGAGATACAACAATCAGTTAATGGAGAAATCAGCAGGTTCGAAGCTATCATCAACTCACCATTCTTCCTTCCTTACGGCATTTTATTGAACGATAGACTTGTGTTGTTGCCTCGCCTGATTCGGTTTCTGGCAAACACTTGTATGCCCTCTTTGGACGGGATGATGAAGAGGAATTGCTCGATTTGATTGGTAATGTCTGCTCGGCGGATGTCTTTGAGGGCAATGTATCATTCATTTCGAACGTAAAGGTGCAGAAGTACGAATTACAGAGCAATGTGGTCAAGGTTTGTTTCTGACACCGAGGGCACAATGATGGTTTTATTTACACACCACGACCAACGTAGGAATATATGAACGTGTCTACTCTAGCGCCGATTGATCAACGTTCAGCAGTACTCAGGAGTCAGCGGTGTACTTCATGAGCAGCTAGCCCTGATGTAACTCAGGGATACTTGATTCGCGAGACATTTCAAAGATTACGCCTGATATTTGCTCAAATTCAACTCAGACCCCTCTCGAACTCCACTAGGGTCCTGCTCAGTTTTCTATGACTTGAGGACCCGTAGTAACTATCTTGAAATCCTTTGTTGTGTTTTCCTTCCTCTAACCCATCTGGCTGATTCGAAAGATTTGGACGTTGATGCCTGAATCTAATCCACTGCGCTTAGCTCAGTCACCGCGTCTGCTGAGTTGCTTGCACACCAAGGCGCCCCTGTCGGATGCATTCGCTCATTCTGTCTTTTGGCTTTCAAACGTTGAGTTGTTTCATCATCAGCCGTTGAAGTTCAGAATGCGAGTTCCCAAATACATCTGGATTCTGCATACATATATGTATATTCCTCAATCGTAATACTAAAACGTACCGGTATCCACTCTTCATTCAATATCTGTTCATTGACATTGTATTTTACGAAACTAATTCCGGTCATCGCTCCAAATCCAAATCCTCAAATATGCAAAACCCAGTACCCAAAATCAATTCAAGACCTCGCTCGCGGTGTCAAGCTTGAAAATGCCTCAAAAATCACGGCCCAACAATGACGATCCCCACAGTTTTGGTCGTAGGGCCGGATTCCGAGTGAGGGCAGCAGTTCATGAACTTTCGCGGCATGCCCCCGCGATTCATGTTGTCTTATTGATCTTCCTGTCCATAAGTCAGTGCATGTTTCCTACTTGTCCTTTCCGTATGTCTTGAAGGCTGATTTGACACATATTTTCCAGCAATATGTGGGCGAATACACCTTCTTGATCAACGTTTAAAAAAAGCCGAGGGTGAACTCTTGTACATTCGAGTACACACAAGAGGTCAACCTTGCACCAGCATCTGGGCCTCCTCGGAGGGCTTTCAATCCCTCCGACGAGGCGCATTCGATGATCCAGAGACAGTGAAGATGGCAGAAAGTCACCATCCCTCCAGCGTCTTACCGGCATTTGTGGAAAATGATTCTCACCACGACGACGTAGCCTCTAATGTCAGGCTTCAAGATGTACACTCGGAAAAGCATAGCTTTCAGGCTTCGCCGGAAGACATAATAGGTGATGTCGAGAAAGGCCTCCAAACAACCAGGCAGGAAGATTCGTACCAAGTGCAAACCGGGTTACCAACAAGCTATATGGCGCGAGAAGCTTTCAAGCAGTGCATCAAGGATCGGAATGGTCTCAGAGACTTCGCTTTCATGCACACCGGTGGTTATGTGATTCGATCCTTAACTTCGTAATCTCATATTCGCTCTAGTAAGACTTGGAGAAGCCATCTTCCTTGGTCGAAAACGCCAGGCGCATCCATAACGAATTCGGAGACGCCCGGAACTGCGCTGAGTAGCGATGGTACAGCCGGTAACTGTTGGGCTTTCCGTGGATCAGTAGGACAGCTTGGAATAGGGCTCAGTAGTAAAATCGATATCACCGCTTTATCAATTGAGCACATCGGGGAGCAATTAGCGCAAAATGACATCACATCTGCACCGAGAGAATTTGAACTTTGGGGAGTGAGTGATGACGAGGATACAGTAGCCGGCGAAACTCCATTGTTCAAAGGGGTATACAGCATCTCCAGCCCCAGTTCAACTTTACAAATGTTTGAACTCAACAAATCACATCAGTTGCTCTTCAGCAAGGTACTGTTTAAAGTCATTTCGAACTACGGTAATCCCATGTTTACTTGCCTTTATCGTGTGAGAATACATGGCCAGCCGATTTCTTGAAAACATAAATGTATTTCCATTTCCTTCTTCTAGTTTTACTTCGTAATTTTTGCCATTTAATGTTGCGTAGAAATACACATATTCTGTGAAGCTATACACTCCTGGATGGTTTACACCATAGTCATTTCCTGTTCCTGTACATATACATTTTGTGAAAATCATTCATGTGAGACAAAGTGAAATTCGGGAATAGTCATCCGAACCTTCCCGTCCCCAATTCATATTTGTTAACAAGCCTGATTTCCTGAACCTAGATAGAAGAGAAAGTAATATTGAGACACCATACAACGGGGAGTATTAGCGAAAACAACTTTCGAAAGCTCCACCACAGTTCAGCGACACTGTGTAGCTTCATTTAGAAGTTTTTATATGAATTGGATTGTTGCGGCATCCACACATAACTTGGCTCTTAGGTCAGAGTGGGCATCATGACTCGTTTTCTGCCACAAAGCTGAATAAACACACATATAACTATATACCATCAATAGAGCTAACAGAGGGCCTGATATTATGCCCCAAAGTACATCTTTACCACGAGATGTCTGAGGCCTCTAGAAGGCAGGAGGTAAGATTTGGGTTCAAGTTCAATGAAGTACTGGTAGCGCATCTAGATGTTCATTTCTCAAATCACTCTTCTCTTCTCTGAGGATGATGACCGTGTGTAGTATCAACGTGCGTGAAAGGAATATGACTATTACAAACATCTGAAACTTCTCAGACCCTCTTTACAAAGAGTAGTAGAGACTGATCGAGAGGCACATCTTGGCGAGTCATTTGAACACGAGCTTTGTACCGTGATTTGCCTTCATAGAAACGACACGTGTCGTGTCTCTTTCCTATTCTCTGACTTTGAGTCATGCTATGTTAAGATCTTCAATCTGAGATTCTTTAGTATGTAAATTCAGGATATTGCCTTCACTTCCAAAGTCACCAAAATCGTGCTTTTTCTGTACGCGTATATTCTTTCACAGTTCCCTTTCAGACATGCCGGGAGTTTGAGAAGAATGAAGAAGCCTTTGAGATTTGGCCCTCGTACAGCCTGCTACTAGAAATCAAGTTCATACGCGACTAAATTACATCGCCAAACTGTCAACAACAAAGGACATTTGTGCTTCACTGTCCGCACAAATTCCAAATACTACCTCTTGATTTTTCCAAGCAATATGCTTCATCCAGTACTGCCACTCCCACTCCCAGACCACAACAAGCTCCATACAACTCTTTACCTGAAATCGAATATCATCCAATACACTTTTCATCCAAGCCACTCCATCCGAAGCTGGCTGGATACATCTCACACCACAGAACTAATGTCGACGCGTAAAGGGGGCAACAACATCGCATACGAGTGTCCTCATCTTCGAACCTGTTTTGATCCCAACAGCAAAGGGAAACCGTGCCAAGATTGCAACGGGTTGAACCTGACCGGTGTTCGCAACCATACTCTCAACACCAAGCATCACAAATTTTGCACCCCTGAATGCCCTGTCTACAAATGTGAGCTTCGTCAAAATCGAACTGATCATTTTCTCCAATGCTGATGATATGCGGATTATGCATAGTGACCGATCTCAGTCAAGTTAAATTTGCAAGAAAGACATTACCAAGGAAAATCGATTCGCCTGTCCAATCGACTGCAACTCGTGTTCCTTCATCCGAACGGTCTTCTTCACCCTCCCCGCTTGCAAGAAAGACCTTACACATATCACAAACACAAAGCTCACGTGAGGCAGAACCGAATAAGGACTGCTTCCCCGGGTCTAGTTTTCGACGGCGCCCTGTGCGGAGCACTTCTACTTGCACTCTTGGCCAAGAAGACTGCCCCGGTAAAGGGGCAACGGTCGTCATTCCACAGAAGGTCACCTTTCTAGACTCGCATCAACCCTTTTCGAACTACTCTTCCTCTACCCGTGAAACAATCGAAGATCTAGGTGCTGTCCCAAGCACTTCTACACGCACACCCTTTAACAAGCACTTGACCAGCGAAGTATCACCCCCGGCTTCAAGCTCGCATCAAGACCAGTTCAAAAAATTCCTGGCTGAAAGCATACGCCCAGATTCCAACCGGCTCCATGTGTTTAGTGATTCTCAAAAGTCACACGATCCAAGACCGCTGGTGGGCGAGTCTTCATCACGGGATCCAGTCCTTCCGATCACGAATACACGCTATGAAGAACCTTTCCGCCTCGATTGGAAGCTTGCTGCACTTTTAGCTGTATTCTTATTTAATCTTTTCTGGTTTATCAGGGCATGTTTTGATTACTCTAGTGATCAAACAGGAGAGTCCCTTATCAAGTATTGATGAAAGCACGGGGCTTCCAACCTTTCATTTATTCACCGGTAAACTTATTGATCACTTGACTGCAATATCACAAGGCACATTCATTGGTGATGTATACATTGAAGACTATTTCACAATTTCAGTCTGTATGTTTGTTAAGCTTGACCCTACATAGCTCTTGTTATGTGTCTTGTCTGTCATTTCATACAAAGAACTCGGTAGATTTTTTCATATCTATGTACTTGTAAATGTCTTGGCCGGTCTAATATCTATTGCTTTGAGACGGGAGCTAGCATGATTGTATTTCCATTTAAGTTCTCCTATACCAGAACAAAAACATTTGTGAACAGATTGATTCTTTCATGTTCTTTAGAAATCATTCTCATCACTTCAAAAATTCAAATCAGATCATCCAGCTATTGCAGATCTAAAAACCTGCCAAAGTATATTCTTGCTGTTGCAGGTACTACCTACAGATTGTCCGGGATGGTTTTCTGTTTGGTGGTTTCTTTTATCTTTTATAAACTTGGCTCGTTTCTGCGCTCTCAGGAATCATAGTCCCAACGTGGCCTTGCGGCTGTCAATTGGCTTAAACATATAGAACAGCTTCAATAGCAAAAATTGTAATTTACTGTGACTACGCTTGCCTTTGAAATTGAAGAAATTCAAATCCAAACTTTCAATTCGAACTTCTCAAACTTTGAGCTTCGAGTGCAGAAATTTGAGGTTCACTGGAACCGGATAACCCTTTCCCAACATCTAGATTCTCCCCAAATCCTATGATGGTCCCCATGGCTTCATGATGATATCAATTATAATAAACTCAGTTAAATGTTACAAAAAGCCTGCTTCGGTACAGGTGAGTGAGGCTAAACCATGCTAAGAGTAAGGGGGAACATCGCATCATTGCAAGGAATTCATTTCTTATGTACCAATTTCGGTTATATGAAAGTAGTGCAAAGCTTTTCACGAGGTACCGTGTGCTGATAATGGTTGGCAATTTGTACTGCCTCTAGCGTCTAGAAGATTTATACATTTAATCTCAAAGAGTGCATAGCGATGGTTTCGAAGTAATCTTCAGACATGAAATGTGTATATGAGAATCAATGTTTTGGTACGTTTTGGTCGGCTTGCGCTGCTGTTTTTTCGAAGCACATCAACAGTAAAAAAGACCCGTAGAATGTACTCGTTTGAGTAAGTTTTTACGAAGCGTGATTAGGGCGCATGTAAGGTGGAACCTTTACGCGGGTCCAATCAAATTTTACGCTTCCTCACATCGTCAAATGTTAGAAATTCCTTTTGGAAGGCGTGGGAACACAGCTATGATTGATTGTTTTTCCAAAAGGTAATCACGGGTGTTTCTTATGCGGAAGAGTAAAAATCTGACTCATATGTATGTACATATCTATTGGACGCAAGCGGTCCGTACATGGCCCACGTTTCGAGCAGCATGCTTGTCACTCCGACGTTGGATTTTATTAAAGGCGCGTAATGTTCCATCTTACGCTCGAATCACGGTACGTACGTCATGGCCCACGTTTCGAGCAGCAGCGTAGCAAGTCGCGGTTGATTAAAGGCGCGTAATGTTCCATCTTACGCTCGAATCACGGTACGTACAAACTGTCTCATATCTGGATGAATTTGATTCACAGTATCAATTCCCTCGGCTTCCCTTTGTAAATCCCGGGTGTACAAATGTTCCATCATACGCTCGAACCACGATACGTAGAGAGACTCAAACCAATGCAAACCGGTCCTCGTAAATCTGGTATCCTATCTATGGCGTTGGTCCGCCGAGAGTTTGACTCTGAATTTCGGTCACCTCCGCTATCCAGCACAGAAGACCAAGACACCCGATGTCAGGTTCACATGTAAACTTCAATCGAAAGTGGGGGAAAGTCATATCCAGAAAAGGATTTACGTAGGAATATCACCTCTAGATTCGAAGTCCAGGTGTCTGTAACTTATATATAAGCCACCACGGCCTCAACCACCCCTTTTGTTTACAATCATTTCAAGAAACTCCGCTCTCATCATGTCAAGTTCAATTCAATCTACCGTTTTCCTACCTGATTACATTCTTGAATGTGTTGTTGACAAATCCACGCCTAGGATTGATACCGAACTCTTCTTAACTAAAGCCAGTGCCAACAACCTCTTAGAAATGATTGTAGCTTTCTATCCTCACTTGAACTTTACGTCAACTGCAAAAGAAGACCGCGAGCTCCTTCGGAACATATTCAATGAGATGGTAGCCCCACGACTCTCTAATGTAATCATACCTTTACAACATACCACAAAATATATTGAAGCCTCTTTGACGACCCCGACATGGGGCCCCCAAGGATCGTCCAAAACAATCAACTCCAGCGCTGATATCAACTACACCCGCACTGAAGTTTTCAATCGGGATGCTCTCACCTACCTCAAGATTGGACAGTACCGTCTTGCAGCTGAGAATCTCAACAAATTTACCGAAACTTACACATACCTAAACATCGACGAGGTCAATGAGTTCTGGGGTGCTGAAAACGACGCCGAAGAGGCTCTGCACGATATTAGCTGCAACCTCAAAGAATGTCACCAGAAAATCGAGTCCGCCCAGCTTTTGTTACGTTCCAAACTCTCACGATCCGAGCGGAAAGAACTTGAAGAGAAGTTGAAATGTGCAATCCTGGACTTGAATTCCCATCAAAGAACCTTTACCAATGCCATTCAAAACTCTGGATTCATTTCAGCATTAGCCTCTCATCATCAGTACGTATTGTGGTCAAAAGTTTTGTGCAACTATTCTGAATCTCATGTTATTTCAATTGAAATTAGAAAAATTCTGAATCAACACGAACCAACAATCGAAGCATCTTCAGCGCAAAAGACAGGAGAACCTAATTGTTTGACCTCACCTGGTAGAGATTGACTCCGGCATGACTGCTGATAGGTATATAACAATCTCTGAACCTTTTATGAAGCATGGAGCTTTGATCTGATGTTGTCAAATGATTTATGCATCTCTTCAGAAGCTGAATTATCATAACCGGGTACATACAAGGCTTGTAGGTTCAATCTGTGAGATCAACCGCGCGCGTTGTCACACTCCATCTAGCTATGTTTTCTGTCCCTTTTGAAGAACCAGAGTCATGAATAATATGTGTCAGATTAGGTTTTTCCAACATATGAGTTCTGATTCGAACAATCTATGGGTCTTGTTTCCTACTGTCATAAATCCCGTATTGCGTTGAAGAATATATGTCTGATGACTATTGTAGCTCCTGTTCATGACCATAGTCAAGGTATAAAAGGGTATCAAGTTTCAATTGATTAGAGGCTCTCTCACTGAAGCCACACCGGCGCGCGAGTCACGCTACGAATGTAAACAATATTGGTGGCTAGATTCTTTGCAAGATCTAGGGTTGATAATACGGTCAATACGAGGGTCAATACGCGCGGCCCCTCGCCGCAGCTCTACGCAATATCCGCTCATGAATTGACAGCCCTTTGTTTGACCCATTACCTTTGCCTTTATCCTACGGCGCCTTCAAACCCGAGTCCCGATTCCAGAAAACGCGCACGTGAACAACGGTTTGAGGAAGGCTGAATATTGCTATCTTCCTTCTATTACCTTTCATGAACTCTTCGTACCCCGACATGAACATGGAGGATCATTCATATCCGCCTTCCATTCCCTTTCGTAGATCATTAGCACCAAGACATGGACGTCATGAGCGAAACGTAGCACATCCTGTACTCGAGGGCCGGGCTGATGTTTACGATGATTCGCAACATCAACTTCACTGCTACATTGAGCGTTTACACGAGGAGTGTAAAGAACGAGACCGCCACCTCAATCGTTTAATCGACCAGCTTGGCACAGATATAATACGTATGACCGAAAAAATTGAAAACATCACGACCGAACAAGAACACTTGGCAAAACGCAATCAGAAAACACATGAACACCTGACAAGAGTTAAAAAAAACCATGCAGAGCTGACCGATAATGTGGAGCAAAATTTCCGGAACTTATGGGAAGAAAGAACAAGGTTAAAGAGACATTTAACTAGCGGACAAGGCCAGTTGCTTACAACAAATACCTTTGCTTAAACTTACTTATCTTCCCCCCTATGTCTCTCTCCTCCAGAGATACACCGGACTGAAATGAGTGTGCTTTGCTCATCTTTAGAGGAGTCAAAAAAGCTTGGAAATGAGGCGCAAGAAGCGGTTCGAAAGCTGTGTTGGTCTGCAGAAGAGGGGCTCAAGAAACTCTCTCAGGGAACCAAAGGTGTGAGATGAACATCGCTTTGCTTAAGCATGAGATTGAAGCTCACACAAACTCCACTTCTTAGAATTCTACCAACACCGACGTCATTTGGAAGACACCACCAACCTGCGGCTGTCTAATTTCAAAGCGGAAGTGAATGATGTATTGCAAGCTGCAAGAGGCAAGCCTTTCAAGACTGGAGATAATTGTCTTCATGAATCATCTATGTTTAATCTGATAACATCTTGTGTAGAGGCGCAGACACAGGTGTCCCTCAAATACGAAGATGTTTTGCAACAGCAGCAAAATACTGAAAATATACTTGAAAATCTCACGTTGGAGATTGAATTACAGGTAAAGAATATATTAGGTATTGGGTGATCGACTTCTCGTATTTTTTAAAGTCGAACTCACGCCAATGACCTTTCTTCAGTCCGTCTCTTACACGAGTGGATGCAAGATGGAGGATGGAAGAAATCGGCTGAAGGTATGTTAGATGTATCAGTCTAGATAGAACCTTGCAGAAAGATGCTGATGGAAGATGACTTGGTTTGTCAGGGGGGCGCACTTATCCATCTTGCAGGTTTCGTATATCGATGCGCTTGGTTTTAATAATAGCTTTTGTAGGCGTATCAGTGTACTTATTGCATGAGGATGACGCGCAAATCCATGGACATAATGTGCTATAATTTGTAAATAATGGTTTTCAAGGTCCAATCTTTCATACGTTTCCTCTGATTTTCGACAAGTTATATACAAGGTGGTACATAATTATCAAACGTGTTCGTAAGGTTGTGTTATTTTAAATATTCGAAAATTCATTCGAATACAGAGGAGGTTCAAAACACAGAGGCGCGAAATCTCCTTGGAAGACTTACTATACATATAAAGTGACCACTATCTTATTACTAACAAGTCTCAAAAATTCATTCCATCTTCATAAGACGATGAAAATGCACACCCACAGAGAAAAATGAAATAAAAATGAAGACCAAAATCCACTTCTATACGGAGATTTGTGAAGTGTCATGCAAAAGAAATCTAAGCTCGTAGTGTTTGTTCACCGGTGATATTTGATGAAAGACTTGTTCAAGTCAAAAAAGTATGAAAGTTTGAAGAATGGAGCTAGAGGGGCAGCCCTTCATGCGCATACACCCTTTATGCAATAATAAAATACTAGTCCTGGAGGGCCTGCCTGAAAGCTTGAACTTCTGATAATACTATCTTCGAGAATGGCATCACCCAAAAGTGGATCACAATTCCGGAACACATGGCAAGGAGGATCCAAATTGCAATCACAGATAGTGTGTCACAAAACCCTTCTACCGCTGTCAAACCATAGCGATCCAAAAAATGATGTTCCGTTGATGCACATAGCTGATTTTTCATGGTACTTGGAAGCGGTGCCAGGTGCTGTAGCCAGAGTTTGAGTGCCTTGGAATGTGATGACAGAAGGATGTGAAAGATTTTTCGACAGGTACTGATAAGCATGAAGTCCAATAAAAAGATCACACGAAAGGCGAACAGTAGCAATAGTCTATTCAGATAAGACGTCTTGATACCAGCTTCTCATCAGGAGTAGTTCGAAATTACATGGCATTGGATAGAATTAAGCGTCAGACTATGCTCAGGCTTATCAAGAGTGATGACGGGAAAGGATTATTCTTACCTGGCATTCTGGTGCGTGTATAGCGTGTATAGTATTTGAGAGTGTAGTGTATCTTGTTTCGATGTCTTTGGTTTTCTGTGAATCTTGAGACATGTGCGTACGGTGTCTTATATGCAAGGAATTTCAGATCATACATACGATCAT
>KZ145663.1:1591-12469 GCA_002157085.1 Melampsora occidentalis | reverse complement strand
TGAGCAACCACAAGAAGATAATCTAACAAAACAGTGAAGTCTAGAAATGCTCAAATCTTTCTCAGAGTTCAAAAGTACTTAATATTGTTTGTAAAATCATCCAATATTTCTCTTTCATTGATCATTGATGTATTCCTTTTTATCTTGCTATGTGGTCCGATTAATTTATTGATTTCTTGTAAAGCCAACAAGATTCTTTGTATTAGTTTTGTTATTTCAATTCATTTCTCCTCTCTTGAAATTCTTGTTGTAAAAAGAATCATAAGCCCAAGAGAAAAAGTGAACCTGACTAAGATGACAAGGCAGAACACTCACAATTCCTCATCTTCTTCATCAACCACACCCGGAATCTCACAAAGTAATTTGATACCACTCTCTTCAGCGTCATTGATATACGCCCTCTTGATTTCCACCACTGAGCTCATTTCCTTTTGTCCGCTCTAGATTCGACTAAGACACCAGGACAATCTGAGATTTCAAGTCCTTTTTCAAGTGCAATCTCATGTACGTCCTTTGTATAACCTGGTGTGGGAGCTACTCCACAAGCTTCGGAACACTTCAAAATGTTGATTAGCAATGATTGGCCGACATTCGGAAATTCAATGACACCAACAGCAATTGAGGCGAGAGATTTGACAGAGGGACCGGCTGAGGCAAAACCAGAATTGGAGGTAGAATAACATGACTGATTCTCTAAGAGGTGCATAAGAGGTTGAGTCAAACAAGCCTTTAATGAAGAACCAACACCTTTCCGTGAGGTTGAATCGGCTCCTTCGGAAGAAAGATTGTTCCATTGGTTTTGAGTAGAGCACTTGAATGGTAAAGTTGGCCAAGATCTGCGTAGGTGCTTCAGCCAGCTTTTGACCTTCTCCTTGGGTACGAGGTAGACCTTGTTGAGAATTAATAAACCCCTCTTTCCTGCCTTGACTGCATCTTTATCTAATTCTATGCTTTGTGGGCCTAGCAGATCTCGCGCATCAAGAACATCTACTAAAACATCTGAGAGCATCAAGACTTTTTGGAGCTACTCGGCTCAAGAGCGAAGAGATGAAGCAGATGAGGGTGATGGGTCTTCAGGAGCATTGTCAGCATTTTCAAGCTTGTCTTCATTATTGAGGTCCATACCATTATCGCGTTGTTTGATGCTGGCGGCAAGAGCAGCTGCTCTAGTTGAAGCAGTTGCATCTGCTAACTTTTGATTCTGTTTCTCGATTGCTCGCTTTAAAGGTGCAAGATGAAAGATATAAATACAACGCCATGGAATGTGAAACACACTGACTTGTTCTTTAGCTTATTTCTGCTCATTCAAGACTTGCTCTGTGTATGAAAATAAATTAGGACAATATCTTTCTTCACACCTGTGATGGTAAAAAGATCTTTGTAAGAAAATTGACTCCAAAAAGATGCATGAGAATAACCTATAATAACTTACGACTCTTCCATGTGACATCCTGCTTTGCATGTTTCTTGGCTTTCTTGTGAGCCTCTGAAACCTTGTTTTTAATCTTTTCGCGCAATGTACATAGGTGTGACACAAAGTTGAAAAGTTATGTAATTGAAAGGCCATTGTCAGAGTTGTGGGTGTCACAAGGTATGAAATGGTTGGGAAAGGTTGGGAAATGTGTGGGCCTCAGCAACTGCGACTCAGTCTCAGACCTCTTGATGGCCCTATGTTCCCTAAAGTTCAGAGGAATTGCTGAACGTGCAGGGCTGGTCATTGAGACTTATTTGACTAGGGTGGTGGAACCGTGCAAATCTGAGCTGCTCAGATGAAGTACAATTGTGATGCAGTTGCAAAGCAATTGTGAGACTCCGGCCCCCCTCAACGTTGAGGGGGGATCTGGCGGTCCTTGTGTCTTAGAAGGGACAATTTGACTGTGATTGGGCACAGTGACATGATCATTGGACATTCATTTCAGAAATTCTGTTACAATCTCATAAAATTTACGCACTTTTTGTTCTTCCACCCCACGTGATGAATTCCTACATACCTCGATTGCTGATTGGCTTTGTTTCATCAAATTCCTTCCTGGTTGCTTCAACATAGGCTAAATATTTTGAGAGACCTGAAAAATACCCCAAAAGAGTTGTCCTTGCCCACCTACCTACCACCAAGTGAGCTCCTGCCTTTTCAATGTATTAGCTGCACAACTGAAGTGGCCTGGAGCTTCCAGAGGGTTTAAAACAGCTTCTTGTCACTTTTTCTGGGCCTGAAAAGGCATCTGGAATTTGTTTCCCAAGTGGTTTCAATGAGGCAAATTGCCTGTAGTTCTTCTTCCTTGGTCTGACTTTCTTCAGGTCACTGACTGTCTCTGTGGCCTCTCTTTGAATCCCTTTCACAACAGGATTATTTTCCACTCACTGTTATCTATCTTTCTTATTCTTTCTGTTAACTCACAAGGCTAGCAATGGCTTCAGTGGGATATCTAGTGTCTAGGTCTCAAGTCTCAAAGAATGATGCTACATATTGTTTTTATTTCATTTGGATTAGAAACTCCTTCAAGTCACTTGGTACATACATCCTCATCTGGTATTCCTTCTTTTTTATTAGATCTCTTTCCTCCTGATATAGCACCTTCTGCATTATCCCCTGATACTAACCTTTTCACAGTTATTGTGTATTGTTTTGTTATCAGCCTGTCCTGAATCCTCTTCCACTTGGCATTCACCAGTGGATCTTCAGATTTTCCATTGATTACTGAGTTCTCAGTTACAGTATTACAGTTGACTCTGTCAAAACCAATACTCAAAAAATGGGGGCCAAGAGTATTGGTTTTGATTGAGTATCTGTTTTGTCAGATCTCTGTCAAAACCGATAGAAATTGTATTGCAGACAAATTATTGGTCATGAAAGAGAAATATAGGGTATAATTTGCATAACAAGCAGTTCCTAAGAATGTTTGGACAAGAAATCTTTGAGGCTTTGCTGCTTGGAAGCTTTGACATGGACCAAGCAACAATGTCTTACAGAGGCCCTAATGGCGCAATCATACCCTTTGATTTCATCACTTGCATTGTAACCAAGGTATCCCAACATGATCTCTGAGGCTTTGAGGAAGGCTTTGTGAGTTGGTCAAGGTGGTGGTGGCGTGATTTCAACTTCAGCCTTCTCTTTCATATTTTAGACTTCCAAGACTGTCCAAGTTTGTTCTTAAAGTGTCTCTAGCTTTGTCATCAATGATCACATCCAAATGCATAGCATGAGGATTGACATCATCATCTTGATTCTTGATTGATCCATCTAGATTTTGATCTGAAAGAACACCAGACTTTCTCCAGCAGGTTGTGAGTGTTTTCTTGGAGACCCTAAACCAGGCCTCAGAAGCAAGTTTCATTGCATCCAGTTGATGGATCTTGTAGATCTAACCAATTGAGCTTTTGCGCTTGTAATACTCTATTGCATCATTGATAAATCCGGAGCAATAATAACACTTGAAATTAGCAATGATTCCTGCATCAAGTGATTGGACGTGAGATGTAAGAGTTGGGGTAAAAAATTCCAGGCAGATGTTTGTTAAGGGTTTGTCTGGGTTGACTGAGTGACCGGAAAAGTTGTCAACAAAAAGTAAAATCTTGTGGCCCTCCAATCTAAGCTCTTTATCCCATGATTCAATCCACTTGCAAAAAATTCCAGTCTGCATCCAAGCTTTTGTGTTATTCCAATAGTAAAAGCCAAGTGCCTTGCCTGTCTTTCCTTGAAAGCAGACAGGCTTATGTGCTTTCCCTATGATTAGGGGACGGCATTTATCAGATCTGTTGGTGTTGACTGGAAAGGCATATGTCAGACAATGCTTATCAGACTTGATCCCAGACCAGGCATTGAATGCTCAGCCCTTGTCCAGGGGCATTCTACAGAAGGGTCAAAACATCAGCAACTTGTGTAGAATTTTCATGATACAGTGTTACAGACGTACCCATGAAAAAGGCCATTCTTGTCCATGTTATAGATATTGCCAAGATTGTAGCAAAACCCACATTGCCGCGCCCAAGATAGCAGAAGTGGTGTGGCAGCGGCGCTGTTTAGGGACCTGCCTTATGTGGCAAATTTCATAGCGGGTTTTGGCCCCTGATACCGCCGGGACCCATTACCCAAAAGAAATAGCGCTTTTCAAATCCTCTTTTTATGGCGGATATCCGCCCCGCTTGGTATCCAGATAGTGCTTGGTAGCGCCGCCAGAGGTCATAGCGCAATGAGGCTCTATAGTGCCATATAGAGTCAATAGCGCAAAGACATAGGTGGACATCACGTTCCCTTTCATCAAATATCCCTCCACTTAGTCTCAGTCTCAGCCTTTTTGGTCAACCACCCAATTACCAATTCCACCTCCATAAACAACTCAAATTATATCATTGAATCTTTGAGTGAACAAATTCTGCCTGTAATTGCAGCTCACCACCAACCCAGATCTTATCTCAGCACACAATCAAGGCCAATGAACTTCAATAACAGAGCCTCTTTACTTACAATCAGTGGACATGGTTATGTTTTGGGGTTGTTCCAAAACATTGGTTTTTTTTTAAGTACCATGGGCCTCAGGTGAGTGATTTCCCCCTTCTCTCTCAGACATTCACCCAAATCGAACAAACTTTCCTAATATTTTTTGTTATCTGCTTTTCTTTGGCTTAGACCTTTCATATTGAATCAACTTGGATCAATCAAAGCTGTCATCACTCAATCCCTCCAGTGCTAATACACTCAATTCCCCCTCTACATCATCTGCACAAATCCTTTGAGCTTGTAGCCCTGTCAGAGCTCGACCTGTATATGTGATACCGTCACCCAGCTTGCGTCAATCTGTTACTTTAACAAGCGGATCTGATGATGAAGAAACCAATGGTACAAAAGACAAGGAACAATCTCAGCTTGGTTCTTGCAGGTCGCCTCCACCACAACTTACAAAACAAGTCCAAAAAAAGTAGGCGCCATGCCTCAAAGGGCAAGGGTAAACGGGTCAGTTCTACTTCTCGACAATCACCTACTCCATCTCCAACTCGCTTGCCCAAGTGCAAGAAGAAAAGTATGGCAATCTCTGTACTTGAGGTATGTACATTCCCTTCTTTCTTTCCTTGAATCTTATCCATCAACTTCAAGTTGCTTAAGAAAAGTCAATCAATCTGTTCATTTGGACACAACGGGACTATGATGTCCCAACTGGTGTTGATTTCAACCAGGATTTGGATGTTGAATTCAAGCTCAACAAGGATGTTGGAGTCAGACAAGCTCAACAAGCTCGAGTTTCCAAGCTTTTGGCGCACTATGAAAAGCTGATTCATGTGCATGGAGAGGTACGTTCACTTTTTAAATTTGCCTTTTGTTTCTTATTCAATTTCTCATATTTTTATCCTATGTTTCATAAGAACATTGTCACTAAATTGACCACTCTTTTTACCAGATCGGTAACAATCCTCATAGGTACAAATGCCAATATTGCCATGAGTTCTTCACTCAAGGCAAGCAGAGCTTCTACAATCTCTATACCCATAGAGATGGTGGGAAGGATAGACCACCTTGCCATCCAAGCTGGTATGGATTTGCCTCCAACCTGGCAGCAACAGCAAGACGACCTTGCCAAAGTCGCCAAAAGTACTCCAAAAGCAACTCTTGATGGCTTCTTATCCAAATCATCCTTCATTGTTGAGCTTTTCAACACTGTCTTGGTCATTTGAATTTTAGGACATGCCGTTTTCCCAATTCTATGATCCTCCCCTACATGCTGCATTCAAACTTTCCAATCAGGCTGCCAACTTCTCTTGTTGACTGTCATTCACCGCCTTGTTGTAAGTCGCTTTTATTTAATAGTTTCCTTTTTTATCTCTCAATTCATACTTTTTTTTGTAGTCCAACAAAAGCAAGTTTTGTTTGATCTAAAATGTTTGGACCACAAAAGGTGGTTTTAAGGCTTTCATTGGAGTGTCAGCAACGTATATCGAAGATGAGTGGAATTTTTGTTCCACTCATCTTACCCTCAAGCTGGTTGCCTGGCACCATGCCGGCCGTTTTCTTGCTCAGCCAGTTGGTCGTTTCTTAATGAATCACGGCCTCCATCATAAGATAAGACCTATCTCACTTTTTTTATTATCTTCTTTCTTTTCTTGACTTAAGTCTCCAAGCATCTTCTAACATGTATCTTTAGTTGTTTACACGTTAGCTCAGACAACTGATTCAGGTAGTAGTAATGCAACCATGGCAACTGAGCTGTCGACTATGTTCAGGGAGGCTGACAACGCAGTGTATTGGGACTCGACTACCCATCAGGTCAAGTGCTATAACCACAAGATTGGTCTTGTGGTTAAA
Organism: Melampsora occidentalis; assembly: GCA_002157085.1. Classification (NCBI taxonomy): domain Eukaryota; kingdom Fungi; phylum Basidiomycota; class Pucciniomycetes; order Pucciniales; family Melampsoraceae; genus Melampsora; species Melampsora occidentalis. The sequence goes on along the minus strand of KZ145663.1, from coordinate 6,174 downwards.
GCTGGCCTCAAATTACTTGTTATCAGTGCTGGTCACATCAAACCAACCACTGCACCTGGGGTGACCTTACCAACACCAACATTTACACCAAACAAGGGAGAAGATGACCTCAAGTTTGACACATCTGAAGAAGATTTCAAAATCACAAGACTTTAAAGAAAATCAATCAAGTTTTCTTAGCTTAATTTTATTTTACCTGCCTTCAAAAATCTAGATAAATAAATAAAAGCTTACATGTTTTTATTATCTTTCAACTACATCATACTATCCTTTATCTAATTGTTTTTAAAAACCCTTGCAAACTACCAAAAAATTGTTATTCCTTTTTTCCTACTTTCCATCACTTCGGTATCTCTCCTCAGGCTCAAATAGTGTGTTATGCAATCCAAATCTCTTTTATAAAACTATGACTTTTTGCAACCATTGCCCGTTCCTCACCTCTTGCCCACATCATTTAACCAGACCATTTGCAGCGGTGGTTCGTTACTTACACTATGCTAACAAGAATTCACTACGCTCCAGATCAATACTACCTTTCACAAAAAAATACTGTAGATCGCTACATGACCAAAGCATGTTTGACTTCCATCAGTAGTACCCCCCCACATGCCTTAACGTTCACGACCGGCCAATTGCTTTTATTCATGTCATTCAATGTCAGCTACAAGCATACTATTTCCCGCAGCGCCAAACCATGCAAACAGGATTAGTCACTTCGCCATCCCGTCATTTCTGGCTAACCTTGCTCACTTCACAACGCCATGCTTTGCCATTTCACCTACCCCTCCCACGCTGCCGGCTCATTCAATTCCTCAACTAGCCCGAATAATTTCACACCTGCACAACACCCATTCCTGCCCAACCTCGCTGACCTCATCACGCCATGCCTTTCCATCTCACTCCATCTCCGCCACGCTACTGTAAGGTTCTGACTAAGAGAACCTTCACTGGGATTGGCACGATCTCACGGTGGTTCACAACCACGGAAAGCTATCTAGAACTCGAGATTAATTTCCTGTTCAATAGCTAGCTCCGGTCAGGGTTCGTCACAATGAAACCCAACAATCAGAAACAATCATAAAGAGAAAGAGAAATAAGAGAAAGAGAACTAAAAGCAGACACATACCTAGCTCCGGTCAGGGTTCGTGAGGAGAAAGGGGAACCCAACCAGGAGCTAGATGATCAACGTTGTAACCTGTATAAACCCATACATATGTAACCTTACAGCTACCCGCCCATTCGATTTCTCAACTAGCCCAATTAATTTCACACCTCAACAACACCAACCTCATAATTACTGCCACGCCCATTACTTTCCTTCAACTCCACCAAAACACACGTAACGCACCCATTCATCCTGCCATCTCAATTCGTCCTGACATGGTCATTTTCTTCACGGCAGTTCCATGGCAAAGGCTACCAACCTTCCAAGCTGCAGCACCCGCCACATTGCTACTCACTCTGAGCCGCTGCAATTGCGACACCAATGCATTGGCCTAATGCACCTAAAGCAATAACACTATAAAAATAGCTGACATCAAACTAACCACACACAGTCATACAATCTCTTCCAATACACTACTTTCACACAACAATCTACGAATCTTACACTCAAATCTTACCCATATTCAAAACATCTCTCAAAACACGCCACAATCAAACCGCTCTCAACAAATCACATTATTCCATCTTACACAATGTCTAACGCACCTGTCCAAGAGTCTCATCCCTTCAACATCTTTACCGTTCTTGAAGTCTCCAAAACAGCATGTGTTAATCAATTAATATTGGTCAAAATTTGTACTAACCTGCATACCATTACCATTTTAGCAAGCACCTGCTGATAACCGCAACTACACCTACCACTGTGCAACTGTTGCCCTGACTTGTGATGGTTGGGAAGGTGACAACGCATGTGAATACGATGGCAGCTTGATCGCCTATTGCGGATCAACGGACGCTCCACTTGAAGAACATTGCTACGCACTTTGAGCAAAGATGATACCTCAAGTCGACTCCACCGATTTCAAACTTTTCTACAAAGCTGATCACAAAATCTTAGTCGGTAATAGTGCTTCATTTGCAGGCCAATTGAACAATAACACCGCTGCTTCGGGTCTTGGCATAGTCTCAACGAAATCTGAAATCGCCAAACCAAATTCAGACAATGTCACGCTTGCATTTGTCATGCAACACAGAGACTACCAACCTGAGGTCAATCTTCTTACGATATTCAACTCACAGAGGCCAGTACTAACATTTCCATTGTATATAGCTTCGTGATAATGTCACTTTTGAGGTTGAGTATAGGATTAGACCTACCCAGAAAATGAAGAAATCCCAAGCTATCATTCAGGAAGGGAAAGAAACTTTGGTCCATGGTTTCATTGTAGACTGGAATGACCAGTCCAACCGCTGGGTTGTCGAGGTAAGACACAACTCTTATACCATTCACTGCTGCTTGGCTGACTCTGGCAACTTACCAGGTGACCGCTATTAACATCGCCAGCGGACATCAAGTCGTTTCAAAGAAGAAGACCACAATGGGTAGAAAAGTGATTCCTAGTGGGCACATTTGCCCAGCCAAGTGAGTTGTTTCACTTACCCAAACCTGAGAACCGCTCTAACCCGTACACATAGACATATCCCCAGTTTGAGTCCAGCCCAATCTACGTCCAACTCTATAAATGACGCTGGCCATGGCAAGGGGAAACAACCAGCCAATTCTACCGCCTCAACCTCTTCACCTGCTCCACTTGCCAATGCTGCTGAGACCAACGAAGAGAATCATGAAGCCGTACCAAGCACACCAACCAGAAGAACTGGAGCCTGCCAAGCTAAGGAATCCAAGATTGCTTAAGTCGCCTACGACATTGCTTCATTCTTGCTTTCATTCCAGACCAGCCTGTAATACTCTGCCCTCTATAGTCACAACCCGTCATTCGATGTATATACCACTAGCCCAGCTCCTGTTTCCTGAACTTTCTATCACATTGTAATAAGTCCTACATGTGTGTCATCAAGATTTTTCACTGATTTATATGCAATGACAATACACTGCTCATATAGTTCCTGAACCCCTCAGACTTCATATTGTGCAATTCCTACCTACATCGCCTTTCTATCATAAGATGTATGCGCTAATTACATATACTCTATCACCTTTGTCCTTGATAACGTCTACTACTCACATATGAGCGACGCAGAGTCGGACACATCCAAGCTTGATGAACTTGAGATCGGACTTGCGTCTTCTACTACTGAAGAGACACTCAAACCCTCCATATTATCCCGCTTTGGAAACCAAATTCCATATGACGTCGGCCAGTGCGATGAACCCTGCAGTAGGTGCAATGCACTACATTGGAGATGAGAAAGAACTGTACATACCAAAGACCACGCAGCGGTTGCTTAATCAACCTGCTGTCAACAAGGAGCTGTTGAGCTACCCATGCACTCACTTCAAAAACAACCTCACGCCTCCGTTCCTCCAAAAGCTGTTTACCGACCAAGACCCAGGTGAGCCATTTCTTTATCGAACTTTCAAACGGGCCTCTCCTAATACCAGACTTAGTCTCCAACAAATTCCGTGAAAACACCAGAAGTTACAACAATGCCGTCTCATTTACGTCCACGGCCGCAAAGCAGGACTTGACAGTGGCAATTGGTGTTATTGAATTCGCGGAGCCCTTACACACAGAATTGGCTCCCTCCTTCCAGTCAACAACGAGCCTAAAGAATTTTGTCCAATGTTCATATTTGGTGACCAAGTTGAAGAAGAGGTCGCATCCCGCATCCCCACTAAATCACGAATGTGCCCAAAAGTTTTGAGGCTTATCCAAGACTTCATGCATTCAAGTAATGCTGACGCAAAGACCTACAAGTTGGCCGAGGAAATTCTAAGCCCCGGAATAGTCAAGACAATCAAAATCAAGTCCTTGCAGCTCGCCAACCGAGACAAGAATCACTACAATTTCCTGACATGCAGTGAAGTTGCCGCAGTCATAGAAGGCAATGGTATCTTTGGATCCAAGGACCGTGATATTATCGTTCAGCGGCAGAGTGGCGATCTCAAGCAGGTTTCTGAGCTTAACACAAATTACTTCTTGCTTTGTCATCCACTCTTCTACATACACGGTTCCCACGGGTGGGACAAACATTACCGGCACTACAATAAACGCCGTACGCTCTTCATTGAAGCTTTGCTCTCCTATTTTATTTACTGACATATGAACAAATTCAGGAAAAAGCAGAAAGGTCTCTGCATTGGAATGGCATGCTTACTCACTATTTGACCGTTGCAAAGTATTTTCACCTATCTTGCGCTGTGGCAGGCTACTTCAGGAGTATATGGTAGACATGTATATCTGCATTGAAAACGCTCAACTCAAATACATCAGAAACAATCAGCCAAAGCTCCCTGCCGAGCTTTACAATGGTGTAACGGAAGTTTTCAACAATAACAACATTACTATTGGTCGCCACATTGTACTTCCAACTTCTTTCAAGGGAGGTCCTTGGCGCATGCAACAGCTGTACCAAGACGCCATGGGCCTGGTCAAAGCTTATGGACACCCAAGCCT
>KZ145630.1:0-12727 GCA_002157085.1 Melampsora occidentalis | reverse complement strand
AATACAACTGTCTTTTGGAGTCTTGAAACAACAATGATGAGGAGCAGGACTATGACCAATCAGTTGTTGACTGCCTCTTCAACAAGCTCCCCCCACCTCCATCACTTCTTCATACTTGTATACACAAAGAGAGGGGCTGTATTGCGTTGGTCATGAACTCTTGATGACTATGTACTTCACACCTAATGTCAGGTACAAATCAAAATTTTAACGTTGATTTCAAAAAGTTCAAACTTTGAAGTTGAGGCGTTGAGGTTTGAACTTTCTTGAGGTGGGGTGTTTTGAAGTTTGAAGTTTTCAAAACTGCCGTTGTTGACCAATTATCCTACAATAAATCAAGTTGTAGGCTGGCGTTGATCTGGACACACAGAGTACAAGATTTGACGTGGTTGTACGGACCACAGGTCTAAAACAGGTCCATAGTGGACCTGTGGGTATTGTTGTGTTACAGTAACACTAAATCAGGTTGTTAACACAACCATAGTGGGTGCTCTTATGACATGTGGTAAAGAGCTCTTTGTGCAAAATCCTCAATAACTGTTTTACAATATTATTACTGGACCTCCACGGTTTTCAGCTTTTGTTTAACTTCAAATTATCTTTCATAATTTTGTACTCATCCATTCCATTGTCAAAAAATCTTCTTTCATGAATCTCTAAATTTATTAGAAGTTTTTTCTGTTTCCCATCGTTCCGCCCACTCTCTATCCATTTACTTTTTTACAGTACTTTAGATTGTAGTGCAATAGACCTCCCCACAGGTCTGATCCTGTTCTTTGTCTCACTGCAATTGCTCAGTCCCCGTTTAGTGGGAAATTCTTGAAGCCTTGAAACTGAGAGCCTTTGCACCAATATGAGAACCTTGAATGCAAGTCAGGATTAAATGAAGTTTGGAATGTGGGGCAGGTGTGATTAAGGATGATGTTCCATCTGGAACATCATCTTGGGATATTTGAGGATCTAACACACTGAGAGGGTCAGGCAGAGTCTTGCTGTCAAATACACCAACTCTATCATTGGCAACAAGATTAATGATGTGGGCTACGCACCCAAGGAGGCTATTGTAAGGATCAAAATGGGGAATGAGACATTGAAGCTCTTGACCCATTGTCTGATTATTGGAGGCATTGTTGGTAGTGATGCAGTAAAGTTTTCAGCTATATTGAATTGATCTAGTGAGTACTTGACATGGGAGGCCATGTTCTGACCATTATGATTTCCATTGATTTTCTTCAAAGAAAGAACAGCTGATTTCATTGAGAATTCTTCTTTCATCCAATGGGCTGTATGTCCAAGCATTGGTAACATTCTGGAAGAAGTCCAGGCGTTGCAAGTAATGCTGATGTGGTCAAGCAAAGAGAAAGGAACACAGAGACGGTTAAAAGCAGAATGGTAGCAAGTGAAGATACCATCAATGATAGCCGTTTGGTTTGATAGGATGGGGGCAGTAGCTGGGTTGATCCAGGAGATAAGCTCATAGAATTCCGCGGCATCCACAAACAAGACCTGGAGCTGTTGATTAACAATAAGCCAAATGACTGCATTGGTGAGGTTTTTCCTGTAGAGTGTTCTCATCTTGAAAATAAAGAGAAAAATGTCAGATTGGCAAGACAAAGATTAAAAAAATGAGATTAAAAAAGAAAGTGAAACAGAAAGGAAGAATAAAAACAAAGGCACTCACATTAGTGATCTTCCCAGTTGCACTCCAGCCTTTAAGAGTGTTTTGAGATGTGTTGATTGGTGGTCAAATGTGGTGAGCACAGGAAAGGTGTTGCAACATTGACTTTGTGCTTCCTTTCTTATCAATTTCAATTGGTTCATTGCACACTATAACTGGTACATCTGGATCAGAACTGACCTTGTCAATACCTCCCTTGTTGGCACAACACTTGTTCACAAGGATATTGTCTTCATTGACTGTTGAGAAGTACTGCCGCACCCAAGAAGCTTGGTTGGTGGCAGTATCCTCTGTATCATTTGGGTGAGCACCATGTGCAGCACAAACTGAGTTGGATGGTGTGATGGGAGTGGTGCTAGAAGTAGTGGACATTGGGTTTTGCTGATCCAATCAAAGACTTTGACAAGACATCAACTGATGATGGTTGAAAGGACATACTAGAGAGGTATGGAGAAAGGGTAGAAAGTTCTTCAACAACCCTTTTTCCACCTCACTTGGCGCCAAATTGGCTGGTGGCCCTGGTCCCGGGCCTTTGTCTCTATCATCAGGTTAGGTTTAGGGCCCTGGACTTGGCACTGGTCTCCTTTGAAAGACCCTTGGGCATACTTGGCCAGGCAGGGCCAGGGCCCGGCCATAGCCCTAACCAACATGCAACCCCTGAGGGGTATCCTCCTGTAATGATGCATACATATACATCATCACAACATTATATTTTCTACACTTATTATACCTACTTAGACCTTAAAAATAGACTTGGCAGTTTTTCATCTACTCTTTAATTTTCATGCTCATAGACTGGCTCCTTTGGGAACTCAAGACTAATCCCTTATTCTATTTACTTTGGAGCCAGGTCAGCAATTTCATTATCTATTTCTTTTATGTTATTTCCTTGATCTTTCAAGTTCTATTTGTATACATAGTCCTGTTAGAGGGAGCTCAAGACTAATCTTGTATTTGATTTCCTTTGAAGCCAGATTTCTAGAAATTATTAAACCATACATACCTTGGTTCTAGAATTGCCAAGTCCACTACGTGGTATTAGCTCCTCAGTTACCTCTGTGAAAGTCACTCTTAGTGAGGACATTCCAGTCCTTTAAACCTCCACATGATCAACAATTTGACCATCAGCGTGACAGATTCAATGCATTCCCACCCTTGAATCTTAGTGGCTCCTTGTAACAAATGTGTTTCCATGACTTAACTATCATAACACATTGCCATAAGCACAAACTCTAGAAGAGTCCAACCCTCTATGCAACTTATGTTGGATGTGGTACCTACTTCACTCAATTCAAGTTTGTCCTTGAATAGCCTCTTTCTGGAAAAATTACTCAATGTCTGAAACCTGTGTGAGATATTACTAAATTTGGACTGCAGTTCTTGTCTAAGGTGTAGATCTAAGAATAACTTGGATCTCTCATCTGAGGAGAAAAAGGTGGAAGTGATGGTTAGAATGATTTGCAGCTCTCCCCACCAGTGGCTCTTCCAGGATTGGACATGCAGAATCCAGATGGGAAACAAGTAAAAACTTTGTTCAGAGACATTGTATAAAATCTCTCAAGCCTTTCTGAGGTTACACATAACAGTCTTAGGGTTTGAAATTTCAAATCTCAAGATAAGGTGCCTCAATTAATCAACAAAATCATGAGCTCTGTCAAGATTCTGAATAGGCCATTTCCTTCAGAATTTGATAGAGCTCATCTGACTCTTTTTTTGAAAAATAAGCACTTGTGGCTTGTGGTGGAAAAGCAAAGTGAAAAAACACCCACCAAAAGGTGGCTATTAGTCACACAAAAATTGATGTTTGATCCGCAAGCCCCCTGTGCCAGGGGAGGACAAGTCCCAGAGAAATCACCTGGCAAAGTGGGCTTGTTGTTAACCTATCAGTTGGGCTGATTTCAATCCCTAGGGGAATTGGTCCTTTCCAAAGGCACATGCCCCTGTACTCTAATCAATCTTGTGACTTAATCTTCCCACAGCTGACCTGGCTGCGCCAGGTCAGGGGTCATGATACCACTAAGCCTCTGGCTTGGTCATCAAAGATGTGCCTTGAGCCTGCGTTTGGTTCAAAGGGTCTCCAATGTTATGGCAAAAGGATTAAGTGAGGACATAACTTGTATTGCTGTAGATGGAATGTGGTCAAGTACATCACAATGGGTCAATCCCAGAACCGCTCTGAAAAATTCAGCGGTGTTGGAGCGGTTTTGACACCACTACATTCACCACTATATATGGTGGTGGATCTGCTCCGCCATCCAGATGCCAATAATCCTATAGCAGAGTGGCTGNGCTCTGATATGTTCCAGGTCCAAGGTTTGTCCAATATATATTGGATTCACACCATAGATATCCTGGACCCACTACATATCTTTGGTACAAGGTTGATATCCTCCCTTCCTCCACCTAATTCCAGCCACCACCCACTTCAAGATCATGAACACTATTATCTAGTATGTACCAAATCTCATACAATGGAAATTGATTCAATTATTTTTCATCAGTGGCTCATTTTCAATCTTCAAAAGGTGAGCCAAAGTCAAGCTTAGCTAAGGCTAAGATCTCAACTTCCCTCCTTTCAATTGATTTCAAAATATAATAAACCCTTTGATAATTGTGTTATTATTTTTGATTGTTTTCTTCAATTGCGGCCATAGCTCAAAGCTTAAGTTCCCTTCAAGTTCCGAGTCAAGGCTGGTGATTGCTTGATGTTTTTATCTTTTTTCATGTGTTTTCAAGTTATCTTCCTCATGTTTTTCTGTTTCATCTGAACCCCCTTGCCTACTCTCCTACCTGATCAAGCCTTGCAGGCGTGTATACACATGAGTTTTTTTGTGAAATTTATTTTGCTTTTTTGGCGCTATATAGCGGTATTGGCGCGGTTATCCCACTCCAGTACCTTGTAAGCCATTTTTTTCAAAAAAAAATTGTCCAATATTATTCAGCTGATCACAGTCACTCTGCTCTGATACAAAAATGTGTCAAAATCCATGGTGTTTTGGAGCAGTTCCGGTATTGAATGGGTAATATCCAGAGGAGGCTCAGGTAGGTTAGTTGATATCAGTTATACACTTTATAACATTTCCTAATTTGTATCTGGTTGGCAGCCTTCTTCATGTTTACATCTCTTTTTGTCCTAACCATTTCTGTGCTTTGTAGTGGTTCTTTCAAGTTCTCTTTCCGGCCAAGTCTTCTAAAATTCTCAGAGTAGAAGTTCCTTTATACACTCAGCCTCTCCCTGAGCTCTGGTGTCCTCCCTCACCATGTGGAAACTGAATCTTGAGAGTGAGTACTTTCATCATTTTATTTCTCTATTATCACATACAGTTCTTGAAGCAGTACTTATGTTTTACAATAATCTCCCTTCCACTACCACTTCCTGCTATTTTCAGGTAAGGCACCAAATTACTCTGCCCTTTTAACGTCTTCATTTACCAAGTTTCCTCAGAACTCACAAGATACCTATTCTATCCAGGTGAATATCTGTAACTGTTCTTCAAATTATTTCTTTACTTTTGAGTGCTTCTTGATAGAACCTGACTGTGTGTAAATCAAGGCTTGAGATCTTTGTACCACTATCACTTCCTCCTATCTTCAGGTAGGGCGTTGAATTACTCTGTCCTTTTAAGTTCTTCATTTAACAAGTTCAATTAAAACTCACAAGATACCTGGTCTGTCCAGGCATTGTCTTTCTGTTTTGATTTACATCCTCTTGAACTCATTAAATCAGACACCATTCTTGTATGTATGGGTAAAATGGTAGTGTCCCTTTCTAGCAGCCCTGCCTCATTGCCGGGCTGTCTGGTCACACTTTACACTTGGTGTTTCACACCCAAATAATCTTGGCTGTTTGGTAGCCTCAATTCAGGGATTATCAAACCACATTATTTGGTTGATAATCTCCAATAATGAGGTATTTTTACAATCACCTTTTTGAGTTTGTTTTCAAATAATCACATCTTTATCAGAAAAAGAAAAAATTACAAATGAACACACAGAAATATGATTTTTCTTTGATGTTCTTTTTCTTTTCTTTGAAGCATGAGATTTGACTGCTAAAACAACAATCCTTTATCAAATTCAAATTGGTGAAGTTGTTTCAACAATTCCAACCATTGGTTTCAATTTAGAAACAGTACAATATCAGAGGAGTAAATTTCCAATAGTAGGTCATTATTCTTCTTAAAAACCAAAAAATTAACTCTGATATTGTTTGGAAGATCAAGGCTGGTTTAGGTAGTCAAAGTTCAATTAGAAGTTATTGGAGATGTTAGTATTTGAATACTCAAGCTGTAGTTTATGTAGCAGATTCAAATGATCATGATAGATTAATGATACCAGTAGCTAAAGCTGAATTGTTATTGATGTTAAGTGAAGATGATTTGTTGGATGCTAAATGTTTGATCTTTGCAAACAAACAGGTTCTTCATCTTTCTCTCTCCTTTACCATTTTTCTTCTTTCTGTTGATTTTGATTGTCTATGTCTTTGTGTGGGGGTATGGGGTGACAATTTTAGGATAAAACAAGAATCCTTTGTCTACATTTCAGCTGAAGGGAGCTGTGATGTATGTACATATGTTCAATGACCTAGAGCCTACTTTGAGGATAATCACAGACAAATATCAAATGATAGACTGAGATTTGAGACAATGGCCAGTCACTGTGTTGAACTGGAATAGGGATAAACCTGAACACCACAGTCAGATGTTTTATGATTCAAGAGGAGTAAAGCCTAAGACCATGTAATGAAACTATCCCATATCAATCACACCGTGGAAATCTCTTCTTCACCATCCTCATAGTTGGGGATCATCACAGCATTGGTTAGTATCAAACCATCAGAACAGTGACTTACAAAACAAAATTTTCCAGCTCTTGTTGTTTGAGCAAATGCTGACCGTGGAATCACCTCAGGCTCAACAGAACCCCACAGTCTCTGTGTCAAGTCAGTAAACACTTTGTGGTTGTGGTGATCCCAATAATAATTTTTCTATTGGTTTTGCACACTACTCTTTCACCTCTGTGTTCTTCATGGTTATCAGCTGATCAGAAGATGTTGAGATTCAATTGACACAAGCATACAAATTCTTGCTCATAGATTATGCTTATAGCCAATTTACCCCAGCCTTCTCACATATAAATACAACAACAAATCATTCTTCATCAGTCTTCTTTTCCCCATCTTTGAAAAGAAGACTGTGAGTGAAATTTTTCCTTTATTCTTTGCTCTTGATCTTTGTGAGCTTATCTGACCTGTGTTATTCTATTCTAGTACTTGTTGTTATCTTTGTCAGATCCAGGATTAGAATCTGAACCCATTTGTTTTTCCCCAACTTAGACCATACTCCAAGACTTTCACAGAAAATGTTCTACATTTGCAGCAGGATTGGTGCTTTGCATCAATACTTTACTACCAACAGCAAGGCCTCAGACTCTAGAATTCAGGTTGCCCTTGAATTTTGTTGGGCTCAGACATATTTTTAAAGTGCATATTGCTTATTTCTGTATTACAATAACTAAACAAGCTAGTAGTGAAAATCCTGATACATATAATATGCACTTAGCAAAACACACTCATCCTGTTGGCACAAGACCAATGTGCTGTCTGTGGGGATGGTTTAGGTTTCTTCACATGAGAAGATTGGATCTTTCACCATGTTGTTTTTTCAGCCATATGCTCAGTGTAAACCCTTGATTGGGCAACAATAAGATGTCTCATGCCTGCGCAGAGCTGAGCACGTCTGTTATCTTGATTGAACTTGAGGTAGCTTTTTTTGGATCATTGTTGATTACTCAAGTGGGCTATAAGGTAAGCAGGCAGCTTGGCCAGGCTAGTTAGACTTCCAGTGACCAGGTCTTCTAAATATCATCATATACCTGTTGCAAGAAGAATGGTTGTGAGCTGTGGAGGCATCTCTGAAGCTTGAAGGATGTTGTAGGCTGTTTTATAGCTACAAGTTGAGAGAACCTTTGGATTCATGAGCATGTAGTTGAGGTATAAGTAAAACTATATCTCCACCAAGCAAGACCACATCTTCAACTTATAAATACCACTGTCCAAAAAGGTCAAGGATAATCCTGAAATCTGGGGAAGTATTTCAGTGACACTGAAACTGGCTCTGGAAGGATGGCAGTTATGTTGATGAGCCCTGGAAAAATAGACCAACCTCCAAGACCTCCTCTTGTTCAATAATGATAGAGTCACTGAATGAAGAGAGAATTGCATGAGGTCAGAAGTATGTGACTTGAACCTCAAGACTAATTTCTCAAAGAAGATTTATTGGTTTGGACCTTTAGTGCCACTGCCATCATTGTGCGTGAAAAAATGTGTCACAGAATTGCAATGTAGTTAAGCTCATCTACACTGAGCCTGGGTACTCTAGGAAAATTGTGAACTTTTGAGAGTTCCTTGATAGCTTGTAATTGAGGCTTCTTAATCTCATGTGCCATGATCCTTGTAAGTGCAGTTTAGAATGTAAGGCCTTAAGAATGTGTGTTGATTTGGGAACTACACTGTCATTAAATTTACAGCCACCTGATAACATGAAATTTATTATTCTCACCAGTTCAGCTTATTGTAAACATAGATCTAATTGGACTGGTTGTATGGGCATAAGAGATTTTTTTCCAGTGAAGTACACTGGTTAGAATCCAATCCCAAACTTTGATTGCTCAAAAGTTGTGAGTCTAGGCACAAAAGGATAGGAATCCTGTGTTTTATCTCATCAGAGGTGAAATTAGGATCCTATTCTGATTGGGCAGGTAGAGTGATATTCTGTACCCTTGGCGTACATATGTACTAGCCTTTTTGAGGATACCAAGTCAAACTTAACACCACAGGAATCAATAAGTCTGAACCCTGTTTGAAGAGAGTTGTGGTGACCATGTTTGCAACTTTCTTCAATCACAGGTTTTGTTTTCCATAGGTCTGCCATAGGTTTGCTGACTCTCCTTGAGTCAGCATATGATCATATGTGATTCTGGAGACCACAGACCGTAGTCACACCCTTTCACCTTTCTTCCCAATACTCACAGTATGAGTTGTACACAAATCAACAAATGTCAATAGTAAGTTTGTGATCCAAAAAGATAGAGCTTTGAAAGGATGAGATATATTATCTTTCACACAATGCACGAATACAAGTAAAGTAAAGAAAATAGAACTAAAATAAAAGAGAGACATTATATCATACCTATGAGTCGTACACAAATCAACAAACATCAATAGTAAGTTTGTGATCCAAAAAGATAGAGCTTCAAAAGGATGAAGCTCTATCTTGGTGCAGACACACAGGTAACTTTATAGTAGAGGAAATAACCAGATGAGAGACAAGAGTTAAGAACATGCAGACATGATAATCAAATAAATCAGAAAGAACATATCATAAGAGTGTTACGCAGGATGATCAGTCAAGACAACAATAGAAAAATAGAGAACAAATTAAGCATCACGCAGGATGATCAGACATAGAAACAGACAGAATTGTAACTCCTCTACGTAGTATCTGATAACATTGATACATCATGTATTACCTCCAACACACAGCTCACCTTTGTTGAACCCACCATTTCACGCCTGTGTCTGGCCACAGTCAAACATACCTCAACTTCATAACTGCTGTGTCTCTTAGCCTCCCACCTTTCTCTAAACTGCCCAGGAACCAGAACAGTAGATATAGGGAGTTGTACTTAAAAATAAAGGGCCTAAGCTTGGAAGGGGATGGCCATGATTTTTTCCATACTGAGGGACAAACAATGGCAAGAATCCGTGGGGTGACTGATGGAATTCTGCTGAGTGATACACCTCCACACATATGAAGTTGGATCTCATGATTTAGTGGATCTTGGATATTGATTCTTGACTGAGAAGATATGCTGACTCAAGGGGAGTCAGCAAGCTTATGGCAAACATGAGGCAAACAAAACCCGCAATTGAAGCTAGTAAGTCCCAAACCACAGAGACATCCCTTGGATCCTGCAGAGTGGGGAGTTATGACTTATTGGCATTCTTGGCTTGATACCAATTGCAAATTTTTGATTTTTGGTGATTTCTGGACAAAAACAACACTGCACCATTATCTGTAAGTGATTCAGAAAATCTGAATCAGCTGTTCATTTCTGATGAATCTTGTACATAGCATCCCTCAATTTTTGCATGCCTTGATAAGAGAGGATTTGTTTAAGGTGATAATAACAACACCCCCGGTGCTCCGCTCTGCTTTGCTATAATCGCAAAATTTGTGAGCGGCGCAATATGGCGCTAGGATAGAGCGCAAAATTGGTACCCTATACTTTTGCAGGCGCTATGAGTTCTCAGAGCGGTGCAGATTTTTCAATTGCTCTGCTCCGCTATGGCAAAATCCCACGGCAAAAAGCGCCTAAAAGCGCTGTTTGGTTTTTTTTTGGTTTAGCCATTTTCAATTACAGTCCTTGTAAAAAAAAGGGGAAGATCAATCATAATTGAGATTACTTGAAAGAGATCAATTTAAAAAAAGTTGAAATTCAATCATATCAATTGTGACATAGGTAATTCAAGGTCAGACCCGGTCAAAAGCAGTTATAATCTAAGAAAGAAAAGTCAACAGGTGATGAAAATATATGTTAGAAGAAGTCAAATCTGAGGTTTCAAAAAGAAGGATAGGATTACTGACTTTTAACTAAAAGAGACCAATGAAGAAAACAGATTAGTAAGGTGGATTAATGATAAGAGCGGAACAATCAAAATTCAAGGAAGGATGGTCAATGAATTTCAGAACTGTGATTGGGAGATGAAAGTCTACATAAAAAACCTAAACGTAGAAAATACAAAACAAATGTGAGTAAACACGTGAATAATAAGATTAACAGAAATTTACTCACAAATTAACAAACAAGAAAGCCCTGAGAATGTTACAGTTGTTCATGATCAATGAAAAGGATTGGTGTGGAAAAGTTGTGATTAATGATGAGATAGTGATCCAAATTGTGATGTTTTAAAAAAGGTGTCATAGAAGTCAGAGTTGAAGGTGAAGATTGAAGGTAATTGGAGCAAACAGTCTGACAAAGGAATTTTTTTTGACAAGAACTAAAAAAGGAGACACCCATAATTGATTGAGCCAATGGATCTGATTGCCCTGAAAATAGTAGCATCCTTGGAGGATGCTATCCGGAGGCTTTGAAGTCGTGTGTTGGAGGTGAGTGATGCCTTCAAATAGCTGAAATGGGTACTGAGGAGAGGCCAGAGTTCTACTCCAAGGAATTGGAGCCTTTAAAACATTTCTATGAGGTGCTACGGGGAGCTTGGTGGCGCCCTGTTGCTAAGCGCTTGAGGACGCTTCCGCGGGTTATAGCACAGCGGAAAAACACTACAACGGGCGGATCTCAATACCGCTATAAATATTTGGGTTTCACCATAGCTATAGCAATGCATGAAGCTAGCTATATAGAAAAAGGGGTAGCGCACGCTCTACTGCCCCCCCTGCTTGCGCTATCTTGGGCGGAGCGCCGGTGTTGTTGATAGTAAAGAGTCTCAGCTTTTGGATCAAAAATCAGAATGTGACTGTAAGAGCACCCACTATGGTTGTGTTAACAACCTGATTTAGTGTTACCCTTCAGGTGGTGGGCGCGGCGCACTTCGGACGCCCCTGTACGCGCCCGGGCACTTCTTTTTTGGTCTGAATTGGAGTGGGCGTGCCCATGAACCTAAGCATGTGATCTACAAGGTTTTCAGCTGATTTCAGCCCTCTTCCACCTTCAAATTATCTCAGATGCATCAATATGTGTAATGGGTACCAACCCACACCATATTCTTCCAGGTGTGGAAGCATTCACAGTCTGTATTGAAAGTTACCCCAACAACAAAATTTTGGAATACATTGATAGCAACACATGTTCATTGATTTTTTTTCAATTTGGTTGATTTTTGTTGCACTATTGCTTTTAAAGTTGTTTATAGGGTGTTCATGTGAGATTGCTGATGTTTCCTGGGATGTAGAATATGTAGTTGACAAAGAATCACCAAAGACTTGGCCTATTTGTGTCCTTTTTTGCACCTCCTGCGCCCTCTTGCACCCCCAGCCAAAATGAGGACGCACCTGCACCCAACCCCCCTTAGGCACGCCCGGGTGTGTACTTTCTCCCAAGCTTGCGCCCACCACATGAGTTACTGTAATGCTAAAATACCCACAGGTCCACTATGGACCTGTTTTAGACCTGCGGTCCGTACAACTGTGTCAAATCTTGCAGTCCGTGTGTCCAGATCAATGCAAGCCTACGACTTGATTTATTGTAGGATGATCAGTCAAAAACGGCATTTTTTGGAGACGCAAACTCCAAAACACCACATCTCAAAGTTCAAGCCTCAAAGTCCAAACCTCAACAACTCAACTTCAAAGTTTGAATCATTCCGAAATCAGACCACTGGATCTGGTTGATTCACAGTGATTTATTGTTGGTACATCAGATGTAACATCACCCCATAGTGGATTTCATGTGGTTACCAACTTTGGTAAAACACACATGATCAAATTTTGCGCTCAGGAACGCAAAATCTACAACAAATCACCCTTACCATAGTGGGTGCTCTCAATAGGGGGGCTCAGGTCAAAGTTTTTTACTCGTTTACTGTAAAAAACTTTTCCCAAATTCATAAAATTTATGCAAAAATTTATGCAATTGGGAAAAGTTATACGGTGTCCCAAATTTTTTTTATGCAAATTTGCATAAATTTACTGCTCAGAAGGAGATCCAACAGAAATTTCTATGGTCCTTTTTTGCAAATTGGGAAAAGTTCTTACAGCACGGTAACGTATAAAACTTTCCCCAATTTTTTAAGAAAAGGTCACAAATATTTTGACTTGAGCCCCCTTAATGCAGCAGTCTCTGTAATCAAAAGCTCAAATTTCGATTTTTTATGATTTCTTTGATCACTGATATCCCGGCTTCTAGCAGAGCTATAGAGATTCTGAGGAGAGCAAAATTTCAGAACGGGATGGCCTTACATTTTTCATAAGGGACTATTGAGGGGTTTGTTTTGTCTGAGAGGTCAAATATGGAGACTGGAGATAGCCCCAG
>MWRL01019992.1:0-19140 GCA_002157085.1 Melampsora occidentalis | reverse complement strand
CTGGTCGTCTCACCAAGGTTTTGGATACATTCGGCAAGGTAGTCTTTCTTCTCTAGTATGTCTGATGCAGCGATGGCCTGAGAGAGCTCTAGTATCTCATCTTGGTAAAGGCTGACGTGATTAGGATTTCCAAGATCAAGAATCGACTCGAAGATATCACCAGCGGAGCGTGCAGTCGATGTTACAGTGTTTGATAGTGAAGCCACCTTTCTCGCGTGACTATGGCCTTTGGGTCCGCAGAAATAAGGCCCACCGATATACGTACAGTACAAGTACGAGGCTGTTGGAATACGAATACTGAAGCTCCTGATGAAGTACTGGTGAATCGATTTGGGGATGGCTGGAATCGTCACCACTAACAAAGCCAATGTAGCCCATCCAAGAAGGTGTCTTGACACGGCTAATTGATTCATTATCCTGAAAGCGTAGAAGGGAATTTGGGGTATGTGAGTAATACGTCAGTCAGTAGCTTAATATCCGCACGGAGTCCTGGCCTCATAAGACACGCACGCGGATAAGAGATTTCACGTTTCCGAGGCTTGATCTGAGCCACGAGTTGAAAAGTTCAGATGACAATGCTGAACAGACCACGATTCTGAGTCTTCCCACCTCAGATAGTCAAGTAGTACTCTGCGTGTCCTTTGTTGATCCAGATACCTCTGCATCCTATGTAAAGGGGGGTATACGTTGAAAGGAAGTATCAAAACTCAAAGGGGTCTATAGTGAAAGTTTCAGAATTTTCGGGAACTGGGTTTTACGTTTGGATCCTTGACGTAATCAAGTAGACAAAATACGCACCCAACAAGCTCAACGTATAAACGAGTGGGTCTGAGCTATCTCAGTCGTGTCTCACTGCAACACTGCAGTGAGAAGTGAATAGGAAATGGATTTCGCGAACTCAAAGAAACTACGCAGCTGAGTTTCAGTTGAAGCTCAGTCATTTCTGGAGTTGCAGGTGGTTGATCCTCTTCGAGATGTGACATTTGCTCATCAAGTTTGATTCGTGCAAATGGCTCATGAGATACGAGTATAAGGCTCAGTGGCTGTTGCTTGAAAACTGCGTATAATGGTGGACCTGCTGGACCAAAGAGATAGCCTGATGATGTAGCCTGACTTGCCGTATTTATTAGAACACTCAAACTGCCCTGATCATTGCCCCCAGCTTTTACAAATTCAAAGTGTATAGAACTCCTACAAAGAAAAAATCATCTATCTCCTCACAAAAACCTTGGCTTCCTCGTAAATTGAACTACCATGGCTATGATATCTAGTTATGATACATCTTCACCAAATATGAACCCAAACTGGCTAGCATCCAGCCTGGAATTACCCTCCGATGCAAAACTGAACGTGTCCGAATCAACTTCTCTACCGAACCAGAAGGCCAAGCATAATCAGGGTCACACTTTTCAAATACGGTATATAGCACTATCCTCTATCGTACTAATCCTGGCTTGGTATTTATTTCAGGGGTAAATTGCTCCATACTTATCTTTATTATTGTTGAATATTGCTCACTATTACGAATATGATATCTCCTGGTTTTCTAAAAGCTCATCAGCTATAAACGTTGACCAGCTTAAAGAGGCGACAGATCAAATAAAGTCAGGTCGTGCATTGGGAGAACTTCGCAAGATTCAACACACCCCGACCACATTCATCGAATCCATGAAAGCTCTCAGTAATGATGTTACTTTCAAGCCCATCGACGTGATTTCTCTAAGAGAGTTATTGGGTGTCTTGAAGACTTCCATGGACTATTCAGAGTCCTCAGCTGCCATAAAACTGCTCGTAAAAGTTTCAGATAATATTGATTTAGTCTCCGATATGATGCGCCAACTCAATGGGAAAGGTCAGATGGAGCTTGATATCTTCATGCGTGAGGTGAGTAAGGTGACCAAACGATGATTCAGAACACTGTCAATGACTGAAATCATGCTATACAGTTTGTCTTATGGTTCAATCGGGAGGAAGCTGCGAGAGACATGCACACCGCAAAGAGGGTCCTTGACCGTCATCGCGATTCGTTAACACTCATATCAAAGTCAATTCTAACCATACTTAATACCATCCAGATCACAAACACAGCCAATGAGGATGCGAGATACCAACTTCACATGTTGGAAAGGAGATTGATAGAGAGCTCCAGATTCAGTCATATCACTAAGGTATTTGGGCTAGCCAGCAGTCGGCCCTCGAACCAACTTCTACAATCAATCACGGGAATTCTGAATCACACACATGATATCTCAACGTTTTTGGATGAAAAAAGGCCTCTTTTGAAGCTCTACCAAGATAACATCAATTCCTGGCTCGTGAGTACTCAGTGGTATCATTTGATACTTCCGAAACTGATCATAAGTCTTTGGGGGCGTCTATTCAGAGTTCGATAGTTGATCGTATGAAAAGCTCCAAGAACTCCCATGAAGTTGACATGCAGTGTTTGATACTGCTGGATGCCATACGCAGTCACGTCGCGAGCATCTCACCAGGTCCATCATCTCAGCAGATCTCACTAGATAGGGTTCTTACTGATCAGTAAGGCATATATAGTTAGATTTGTTGTAGCTGAAAGCAAACAGCAATGGGGTTACGGTGTTTACTTTTGCTCGAATTTGGCTTTTTGATTGCTTTATATGTATCATATGGCCTTGTTCAACTGTCTTGTATCTTTAGGAGATTTTTTTGTCGGAAGGCATCCTTCATTAGATAGCACAAATATACAAGCTGCAATATTTAAGCTTAAAATTCAACTCCAAATCCAGCTTTGAACTTTGAAAGTTTTCAACCTGTGAGCTCTGACCTCTTAGTCAAAGTTATGACTTCACCTTCCAGGTCGGACAGTCAAGCTGAGTGGAATACATTGAAGTTCGAACTTGCCATTTGAAGTTCGGATCGTAAGCTGAGTTGAAGAGTATGAATTTGAGTTCGCCAATTACACAAGCTCACTGTGTGCGTACCGAAGCTCAATGCGTTCGTGACGTGACGCAGTGTGACGCTCAGCCTGGGCATCGTCACAGGCCTCACACGCCAAGTCCCACAAATCATAATGTATGTGACGTGATAAAAACATAAATACGTATACTTCAGCTGTGAGAAGATTGTTGATCCATTCAAATAAAGCAAGACAAACGAGAAATTGATAAGAAACATGACACAAGAATATATCTCAATGAGGATAAGTAGGCTGATCACATCGCATCCATCACAAAGGCAAAAACCCTAGATAACTTGTTTGCTGGGTACTCAAGGATTATAAATGACTAAGAACTACATGATAAGCATCCACAAACGCCTACAGCAGAAAAAGAAGATCTAGAAGAAAGACATTGGTGGCCGGATCTATGATGTGCATACGAAGATGTCATAGAATGACCGGAGTCAGTTTCCTTGAAATCAATACCATCGTCAGATAGGCTTGATATAGAAGACTTACATCTGATTGATTCAAGTCATTTTAAGTATCTTCAGGAGCGGTTAATTGATTGTCGTTTGCGGCGTCTTGCGCTTCAGGAGTGCTCGAAGTATCGCTGGGTTGGTTTTTGGTGAGCAAGCCCCTACAAGAACGTAGTCAGGATCAGCATATGTATGGAGGGTTATTATCAATGTATAGCATACTGATGATGATCGCCCAACGCTGAAATCAATCCGAGATCTGATAAGCTATTGTTAAATAAGATCTGACGAGATCGCAAGACAGTGATAGCACTCTTGAGGCGATCATAGAATACTTTGTCGTCAGATGTGAAGGAGGGCTTGACGAATGTACCGTGGCGTAATTGCAGGTGGAGGCTCTCGATCTCCTTGTGACTTTCGGTAAGATAGGTAAGGGTGTCGTGGAGGTGGTCTTGAGCTTCGTCTTGAGCGTTTTGGAGTGAATTGAGCTCGTGTTGATTTAGGAACTTGTAAGTTTCGCCAAACTTTTCAAAGCCTTCGGCTGCGTCGCGGTATTGACCGTTTTTGAGGTGGGGGAGACAATAGATATTGAACAGACTCTTCCTCTTGCGGTCGAGGTCGAGGTCAGCTGCCGAGTCCACGCGTCTGGGATCTTCTTCAGGCCCAAATTCTTGAATGATCAATGGTGCTTCGATGTACTTGGTGTTGGTTTGAGAAGGGATAGCTACGTTTTTGAGCCGATGGGCTACCATTTCAAGAAATATCATACGTAGAAGCTCATGATCTTCTTGGGCACTTTTGGTGAATTTGAAATGAGGATAAAATGCGATGATCACTTCTAAGAGTTTTGTAGGTGTGGCTTTACTTAAGAAGGTTTCGGGATCAATTCTGGGAGTATGTTCATCGACAACACTTTCCAGGACGTATTCGGGTAAAAATATACTGGAGTGGACGTAAGACATGATGAGGATGGAAAGCTGTTTTTGGATGGAATGAAGGAAAAATAGGGCCAATTGCTGGTCTTATATGATCATCTGAAGGACATTCGACCCGGGCTTTTCAACTTTGGACCTCGTTTGATCATTTGGTGGGTTGATAATCCCAACCATTCTTTTATTTTCAGCTGTCTACTTTGAATTTGATGGCAATATATCTGGCTGAGATCTACACCAAAGGGTCTCTTAGATGACCACATAAAAAGAATCGTGCATTGAACACGTTATAAAGAAAGAGACTTAGATTACTTGCCGTCCGTCCCGCTGTACCTACTCCTACCCACTCGTATTGAGGAGTGAAATGACAAGCTGACTCTCCAAAATACATAAGACACATTCACAAAACTGCACGTTAGAACACATGAAACTTCGAAAGAATTAAGATGTGATATATCCAGATAATTTCGGAACAATTAAGATATCTACAAGTTCTTTCTAATTGAGTTTAATGGCATCTAAGGTAAGACAAGTGATGTACAGATGAAAAAGCTAGCTTCGTCGAATTTCAAAGAGTTGAGAGGCCTTGTAACACACCTTTCTAGGCGCAGTAAGTTGATGTGCCATCCTGAACATTGAATGATATGATGTTGCGAAGATAGGGCAAGATCATTAAGTTGAAAAGGTCAATCGTATTATTTTCGTCGTTTTGCCAAAAATCGCTCAGTTGGGGGTGAAAGATCTTCAACTTTTGAATGATTTCCTGATCGGTAGGGCCAGCGAGGACATTGACTTTCGAGTTCGCGAATGCTAGAAACTAATGTAGGTTGACCACAAGTGTAACAACTTCGACTGGGATTGCTTTTGGTTGACTTTGACGAATAACTTCGACTTTGAGATAACGTATAAAGCCACTGTTCCCATCAAAATCTTCAAGACGACGAAAAATAGCAGCACAATGATTTCAAAGAGGCTGACAAGAGTTTTTCGATCGAAGGCTCGAGGAAGTTGAAGATGTGGAAAGAAGGGAGCGATGATCCTAAGATATTCTTCGGACCTGGCTTCAACTATCATGTCTGGGTCATCATGGCTATAAATAAACTTGATGAAGTGTTGAGGGAGTACTAGGCTGCCAGTAGCATAGGGCTTCTCGTGTTCAGGATGCACATTTGTCCACATGTACGAGTATACACAAGCATCCTTGTCGAAAGCTTTTGGCCGATGTAAGAATGGAAGGACGGTGATTTGAAAGAATCTAATAACAATATCCAATAACAATATCTTTTCCTAAGCTCAGTGGTAGAGCAAGCTTTGGATGAAACAGTTCAATGATATGATAGTTGTCTCTAGTAGTTGGGTCTAAACGAGGACGCTTTATCATCAATGTGGAATCTAAACCTTCTTTATACTTATGCGTTTTATCATCTTTCTTGTTCACTATATCTTTTGACAAACTTATAGTATAAAATAAAAAATTCCGACAATATCTTCTGGTGATGGTTGTAACTTCGGGATATGCGAAGACCAGATTGTATCCCCGTGTCCCACAATTTTAGCCCTCCACGATCTTCGGAAAATGGCGCGACTGGCTTCCAACATAGATCCAGATCCACATCAGAAGGACAAATTTTTTGAATGAAGTTTGACTACTTTCTAAGAACACAAGTCAACTTGAAGTGATGTTTTACTTTATATACATACATTAGAAAGAGAAGAATAAAAACCAATATGTACCCAGATGATTTGATATCTGAAGCAGATTTTAAAGTATGAGTAACCCGCAATTGTTCATAGTGATCTGGATGGTCGTAGGTTATCCAAGTCGGGATCATAGCAGTTGGAGGGCAGACCGGAAGGTGCCTTTGATTGACTGATGAGAGGGTCGAGTGAATCTTGCACTCGTTTTCGAGCTTTAGCACCGGGGGTGTTTTTCGGAGTGTCGTTCTTCTCTTGCTCATCGTAAGCTTCCAATCGGAGCAGAAGCACCAATAAGTGAGCAATCCACCATTCTATTTTCTTGAAATATGATATGTAACCTTTGAAGTTCGAACTTGTCAATTCAAGTTCGAAAGGTAAGCTGAGTTGAACAGGATGAATTGGAAACTTATGTATCTTCGAGAATCTTATCTTTCAGCTTCGAAGCTGCACACGCGGGTGAGTTGTGAACAGTGACGCATGTGTACAGTCAAACCGAAGCTCAATAGAGCTGAACACGCTCTTGACGTGAGGCTAAAGGCATCGTGAATCGTGATACGTTACACGCCTTACGCGCCAAGTCCCACAAATTGATCATATCTACTATAATAATAAAGGAAAATGCCCTTCGTTTAAAAAAAGTGCCACGAAAGTTATCCAGTTTCTGTCGTTAACTGAGTCCTCTAAGCCTAGACAACAACACTTGCCACCACTCTCTGATCACTATCTAGCATCCTATCCGCTCAAGGCCAGGCCAAAACTCCTCGCACATTGAGGCAGGATATTCCAAGCATCTGCTCACATATAAGGCCCCAATCCACCAGTTACCGTCTTTCTATAAAAGCTTGTCCCAAAAAGATTTTTATCAAGAGTTATAATTGATATACATTCAGGTGATTGAGGAAAGGTTTTGAAGCCAATCAAGTTTTGTACAAAAAAGAATTCATTAAAAATGTCCAATTCGATTCCATCCTCGATTTCAAAACTATCAACTAATAATAATCCTCAAGAAACCTCTACTTCAATTTCAACTGATTCTACTTCATCAATCTATGATAACTTTCCAAGACCTCTTGAATCTTACTCTGATGATCATTCTGATTCAACCACCATTCGATCAATCCATCATGACCTCAACGATCATCCTATGCCAGGCGTCTATCCAAGAGAAAACTATGTCAACGAACCTCATCCTCGATTAATGATGAGAGGAAGTACCGGACGTCATTCTCATCCTTCAACAACTTCAACCCCATCTCGTATGTATAATGTGACGTGATGAATACGTAGCTCAGCTCTAAGTAGTTCAATCAGGTAATATGTGGTCGGATGTGGGATGGGCGGACACGGGCGTATGTATGGAATCTGATGTGGCCAACACGTGGTCTCAAACTCACGTTTATACCTGTATCATTCCTGATACTTCGCCGATTCTGTTGGACCAACCTAATATCTGTTTATCCAATCCCTTGATGTCGATTAGTTTTCTTTATTTTCCCATAGAAAGATTCTTCGCTACCTCAAGTTGAGACTCATATCTGGATCTCTGTACTCTTAGTGTTGCCTCATCTCAAAACCTCCCTTGTTTGCTTCGGACCCTAAGATCATCGCGACGCAGAACTCAGAAGCTAGAAGGGAGGATTTTGATTTGGTACAACATCATCAGTTATATCAGTTAATCCTTTGTAAACCTGGTGGCCATGCCCAAGTACAAATCTCCTTCCACTTTCGTCTCCCGCCTTCGCCTTTCAGTTAAGAAGCATCTTGAAAGGCCTAAGCCTCCCTTACCGAATGCTCGTGCTGCGAAGAAAGCACAACTTACGAAACACTATGGGCTACCCGAAGACTCGAAATTCCTTTTCTTGAAAAAAGGACGTCATTTTGGAAAGCCTCGTCTGAGTCTATCTTATGGCACGGTGGTCTGTCTCGATGTGGACACCTCGGAACTTTTACTGGTGGTACGATTTGTCGAGCCAAAAGACATGGATGATTGTCTTTTCAAATCTTACAATCATTCCATAAGCACAATCTATCAGCATGCCAAAGCTCGAGGTGAAGTGAAAGGGAATGCTGCCACTTACCGAGGGAGGAGAAACGGTCGAAAGTTTGGCCAAATGTATGCTGCAGGGTTTCGTCCAGGGTATGATCCCGAGGTCAAAGGAGGTTCGTGAATCGGTTTTTGACTCTTTGTGACTGCGAGGCCTTAGAAACTCAGCTAATGTTCCATAACATAGGTCACTATACATGGAATGCAGACACGGCGAGTGACCTGCGCAAGATGGAAGCGGACTTGAAACGCCAAGGGAACCTTCCCGCCATCGAATCATTCTTTGCAGAACGGTTCAGCTCCCTATCTTTGTTCGCTTTCGAATCTAATGCTACTCACGCGGCTCAAACGAATGCCCCATCTTGGGCGAATGAATCATTTTATGTATCGCCAAACTCCAAAGTATTCGGATCAAATATTGTCGTGACCTGTGATGAGTTCGTCAACAAGAAACATAAGGATAGAGACTCTTCGAAATATGCATTTGGCTTGTTTAGCTTAGTTGACCGAGCAACAGGTGAACTTTACCAACGAGGTCTCACAGCTCCCAGAGGTAATACTATTGGAGGCAGATTCGTTCTCGATGACTACAACATTGATGTGAATTTAGATGCATCTGATGGAGTTATTGAGATGCTATGGAATTCTCAAATTCATCATCGAACAACCGCCTCCAAGACTTATGATGTTGATCATAAGGAAATCTCTGTGGAAACCGCTGAAATTACTCGATTCGGATGCTCTTGTCAAATTTCTCAGGCCTTGGTGAATCGAATTGATAAAGTTAAAACCTTGCGATCCACGATGTCTGAAGAAGACTGGCATGCTTACCAGGCGTCTGTTTTGACCGGCTATAAAGAACAAGCTCACAAGAAGATGAAAGCACTTGCAATGAAGTATGGGATATGGCAAAATGACTTTTAGCCTTTGGTTTGTCTAAGATTTGATTGTTTATTCTTGAGAAAACTTCGATTTTTTTTGAGAATGTACACGCTGATCGGGGTTTCGATTCTTCGAAGTTAGTGTTCGATTAGTGGAATAAGTGACATGGAAATCAGACGATAACGAACTGAAGATCCATGGAAGGAGCTTCTTAACCTGTTCGATTTCCCAACGATCCCCCAAGGAATTCAGGATGAGCAAGAAGGGACCCCTACGAGTCGAAGACACCCCCCGAACGAAGTGTTCGACATCGGCTAGCTTCCATTGTTCATCGGCTCGCTTTCTTAAAGTCTCATCACCTCGAATCTTCCCCTAGCGTCTCTCAGTCTTCACTATCTCAGATTCTCAAAAATCTTGCAGTCTCAGTTTGTCTTTCTTCCCACCCTCCCACAGTTGAATTTTTTTCTTTTTCTTGGTGTTATTTTTTTAAGTCACGGGTATAGATCTTCGAAGTACCTATCACACATAGGTGATCTTTTATGTTATATCTTTTATATTCCCTAGAATTGGTTATCTTCTAAAATTCCTTACTCCACTAATGGTTACACACTTTCACACACCTCCCAAAACAAAACAAAAAACTCTGATTGTCCGAGCTTATTATCAATTTCGGTCATGTCCTACTCTGTTTTGTTTCATTTGATTCTGAATCAGATCTTTGAAAAGTGTTGATTTCCTTCTTATCTTATTATTTCTCACCCCTTTATTTGTTCCGGCGCAGGGCATTACGAGTTTTCTAGTGTCTTTTTCCTGTGTTTGATGGCCCCAGGCCTCCCCATAGGGGTCTCTTTTGTTATTGCTACCCCAGATCTCGGTGCTTGTTCTCATTTCTCATCCTGCGAGTGGCAATACAAAAAGACCTCGTTTGTGCGTACCGCTTCGCGACACCACTCCGCGTACACTTCACTATTTCAGAAAGTGGCCCCCTTTCCATAGCGACTCCTTCCTCCAAGTCGATTTTGTCATTTAAAGTCTCTTTAATCACGAACACATCCTTTGGGGTTATGATCGTATTCTAAATCCATTTCTCTGGCCTCTTGTGACACGCCCCTTGTTTGACATTCAATCTTGCATGAAAGAGGTGAAGTCCCGTGAAGTTGGCATCTGGAGATGTTGAGTGAAGTAACAGCGTAACATCCCATCGATAATTCAAAGAGCTACTCAGCTATTCTTAGGTAAATGGTAAAATACACAGTTTATCAATCGATGAGAGAAATTACCCTCAAAACGCTGGCCAGATCTACCTGATGAAGTACATATCTGCAATCCACTCTCCTTCAGGGACAACAGAAGTCGAATAAGAAGAAAGTATCCAAGGTTTGGATTATGTATCAACAGCCCGAAATGAAACATACATAACTACAAGTTCAGCCAAATTACGTTGATCGACAACAAAGGGAGGTTGTTGTCTATAGCCCGCACAAAACCCAAAAGCTCAAGTCCTTTTAGGTTTTATCAAGGCAATCAAAGTCAGGTGACGCGGCTTTAACTCTTACAACCACCATCTCAACCCAGATAACTGATCATACCCACCCTCG
Organism: Melampsora occidentalis; assembly: GCA_002157085.1. Lineage (NCBI taxonomy): Eukaryota > Fungi > Basidiomycota > Pucciniomycetes > Pucciniales > Melampsoraceae > Melampsora > Melampsora occidentalis. The sequence goes on along the minus strand of MWRL01019992.1, from coordinate 8,590 downwards.
AAGTTCAATCACTCCGACCACACTTCAATTCACACTGGACTTACTGGCCTGTTGCTCTCAAACCGTATCGACATAAATCTACACGAAACTCATGTCGACTCGTAAAGGGGGAAACAACGTTGCTTACGAATGTCCACATCTTCCTACGTGTTATGATCCCAGTAGCAAAGGGAAACCTTGCCAAGATTGTAATGGTTTGAATCTGACCGGCGTTCGCAACCATACTCTCACCACTAGGCAACACGCATTTTGTGCCCCGGGGTGCCCGGTCTACAAACGTGAGTTCTTGTAAAAATTCACTCCCCATCATCATCAATCCTGATGATTTGGATCGCTTACAGTGACAGATCTGAGTCAAATCAAATTTAAGAGAAAGAAAGGTCCTCTGCCAACCCATTTACCCAATTCATCCAGTGTCACTCGAAGTCGTACTCCTTCGGCCGAGCGGTCTCCTTCACCCTCACTTCGTGCAGGACAGACTTTGCGAATGCGACGAAGAGAACGCACATACGAGGGAGCAGCATCCACCAAGCAGGGAAGCAGTGGCGAGCCAAGTTGTCGAGGAAGCGGTGTGCGGAGCACCTCTGCATGTAATCCTGTCCAAGATAACTTCTCTGGAATGACCATCAATCCGGAGCAGTTCACCCTTCGACAACCTCATCATCACTCCCCGGAAGCCACTGCCTTCACTCGTGAAACAAATCAAAATCCCAGCACTGTGCCAGCAAATTCGAGAGAAACAAGTGAAAATCCTAGCACTGTGCCAACAAATTCTAGAGAAACAAGTCAAAATCCCAGCACTGTGCCAAGAAATTCTAGATGGAACAACTCGACCGGCGACATGTTAACTGCCGTTGCTGGTCCACATCATCCCCAATTGGAAATCAAATTGGCTCCAAAACCAGGTGTGGCCAACCAGCTCCGCATGTTCATTGATTCTCGAAGCACAAAAGAGATAGAACCATTGATGGATAACTCTCTTGTGTCAGATCCTGCTACCCCGGTCACGAATATATGTTACGAGAGGTCTTTGCGCCTTGATTGGAAGTTTGGTGTACTTTTGGTAGCATTCTTGATACATTTCTTCTGGTTCATCCGGGAATGGTTTGATGAATATGCTCATGCAGATTAAGCCTCATCTAGAGTCCCATGAAAAGTATTGGATCTCTTGAATTCAATATGCACTCATGTTTAACCAGAAATCCTCACGCTGCATATTCTCTCATGATATTCTGAAGAGCAACCCTGGTAAGATTTTGTTTTGAGCCAAAGAGTGGTTTTGTGATAAATGTAGATGTGGAGTATGTCCAGTTGTAGATACAATTGGCCTTTGAAAGTGCCTGTGTAACCAGGGGATGGGCTGAGTTTTGTAAAGAATCCTCGTTGTTTGTGTTACCTCTGATTGGTTCCCTCATACAAAGGTATCATGTGATCTGCTTATCATTTCTTTTTGTGTTTTTCTGAATTCTGATATGTGCTATTTAAGTCACTTTTTGTATTACTGGAGCTCATAAAAATTGTTGTGCTACCTTCAGATTCTCTTGCGTTATACTACTCTACGCCGCACTTCTTAGAAAATCCAGCGTGGTAATTCGAACAAAACATTATACATGTCTTAAGTAGGGAGTGACAGCTATGTTGAATTTTTGGATTCAGCATGCTACAGATGTGGGAGTAAAGTTAAGAGAAATAGTCTTTGGCTAAAAACCGTGATGGAACAAAATACAACCTGACAATAATATATTTCTTGAAAACCATGAAGAAGCTGTTTGCCAAATTTTGCAATGAATCTTTGAAAGAAGATGATAGAATAAAAATCACGACATCATAGTCTTTTGGACTTTTCAGACACCTCTAAGCCTTTCCCAATTCCCGCAAGTTAAATCTCGTTCCAACTGCAAACCTTACAGCTGATTTCATGCTCAACTTTGGAACGTTATGCTACGAAGGTTATTATGAAACTTTACTATATACATCAACTCGTGTAATTCAAAAGCATCTCAGCTGAAGACATGGAACAACGTAGGATATCTGAGATATATGTGTCATATTTATTGAAGGACAACAAAGACTACCATCAAGAACTTGTGCAATACTTCCAAGCAAAAGGACTCGGGTGCAGAAATTTTGAGCCACGTTTTCAGACTTTCTCTACACGTAAAACACACATTGCCACAGGCACTCGGTAGAAAGTCGGGAGCCCAGTCTTTCAAAAATTCCACAAAGCGTCCAGTCGGATGGCGAGTAGCAAGCCATATTGCTATTATCACGAGCAGGTTGAGATAGGTCGATATCGAGAGAAAAAAGCGCCAGCATAGAGTTCCTAATGTCGTGGTATGTACTTGAGTCAGAGGGAATTCATCGTGAGACAAAGGGAGTTAACTCGTACCCTTCATGTTCGCTGACCGCCTTTCAGACGTCCTGAGGCTAGGATTCTGGTTGGTCTGGCGTTGTTCGACATCTGCTGGTGTCATTCTTGTTTTTTTTTTGATACAGTCATCGCATGTGAAGTGATGAGGAATTCCATGTTGATCGGCCATGTCTTTTGGTATCAAGCGGTATAGGGGGTCTTTTAAGATGGAGTTGTATAGAATTGCTTTTGGATTGTGAAATGGGGTTTTCTATTTGGATGAAGCGATTGTAGGGAACACATACTTCACCCCATACTCTATTTATGTGAAGTTCTATTTGACCATCATCTGAACAATCTTTGTTACCCATGATTTAGATCCTCAGTCATTCCAAGAGTTGTTCAATTGCGGACTTCGTATTTTAATCAGTTCCGCGTCATGAGTAAGCAGAGTTGCTTTCATAGGAACGCTGGGTTGCTCAGTGCTAAACAAGTATCAGCTAAGCTTCATCACCCGGTAATTTTGCCCTTGTCAATCCTATACCTGATGATCAGAACACGCCAGCAGTGGCCTAGCATGTAAGTATTGTTCTACGCACCTACGCTATACGCCAAGGGTCATTGTGTGTGAATACAGACATCCATCGTAAATTTTCCGCTACGCCACCGATTTTTGAGATTTGGGTGACGCGTTCGGCTGCAAAAAGCGATCAAAGCCCGAAAACTTGGTGGTCTGTAGGAGAAACTTGCGTGTTACGATGTTAATCCTTCCTATGTCCAAACTGTCACCTACGTAGCGCTACAAGAGGTGCGTGTTCTGCGCTACGTGCCAGTACCCACTACGGGCCGCATGACTATGGTATTGCTGATATCAGTGATTCAGTCAGTAACTACCCTTCGATAGACTCAGACCTCTCACTTTAACGGCTCATGTTCCCTTTTTTCTTGAAGTTCCTTTCTTGGTAGAACCCTTTCACTCAATAATGGCTATTGTCCATCACTCACGAGACTGTGCTACGTATTCCTGTGCAAGCGAGCCAAACAACGCCTCAGCTACGGCTTGAGCAAGAAGTTCGAGAATTTTAATGTCATGGATATGCGATAAGCTCTGGCTCTATATAAAGATTGTGTTCTGCCTCTGTGCATGCTGCTACAATCCAAAACCATAAAGTAAAGTTGCGACCCTTCAAGCTGCCATCTCAGAAACTACACCTATACTCATAGTCTTCGACCCAAAAGATTTACCCATTCTCGAACTTTTCCCAGCAAACGCGGTTCTCGTCTCACAAGCTTTACGTATACTCAGGCGGCTCGATCTAGACCCCCTCATCACCAAATTTTTAGAACATACCCTTCGAACCTTCAAAAGGTGCTATGGACCAGAACACGCATGTCTCGGTCCTAGGACAAAAAGTCCATGACAACGAGGTAAGTCTCAAAAATAAATTCCAGCTGAGAATGTTTGGCTGACCAGTCGCTCTTTCAAGATAATGATGGGGATGATACTCACACAAATGGAACATATGAGGAATAAACTGAAAAGGCCTTCCGGTGCCAAGGTCAGTCTTGAATTCGTAATTAAACAGACGATGCAATATAGAAATCACTGACGAGAATGTCTCAGCAGGTGCCAAACGAGGGAGTTGACATCATCGCTGGACAACATGATTCGTGGTACGATGATCTTGAAAACTGTAAAGAAGCAATTGAAGCCATGAAAGAGGTTCGAGGCATGCACGCAATTTTTTAGTGTTAACAATCACTCTGATCGATTTCCTTCATCCGTAACTTTCGACACAAATAGAGAATCGATCACGGAGATCAAGACCGTACCACATTCCAAACTCTTACTTCCGCAATCAAGGGCATAGAAGGCAGATTGCAAGAACTTGATGCTAAGCTTGATCATCTCGAGGAAGAAGAAGTCAAATCAAACCTTTTGGGCCTAGCTCAAGTGCCTGTATGCAATGAGCTTTCCACCATAGACACCAGCGCAAATTCAGTTTTAGAAACGTTCGATGAGGTGATTATACTTCATGTTTTCCCCTTGCTTCTGCCTTTTTTTCTCACCGATGTTTCCCAGAACTCCTATCACTGAAATCCTTTCTCATTTCAAATCTTCCAGAAATTGGTTGCTCAGGAACAGGTGATCATCAAGACAATTTTCAATCAAGTCGAAACTTTGTTGACAGCTCACGCAAAGCTGGTGGCGGGCGCAAGAGATGAAGATCAAAAGCATATGACTGGGCTTGTCCGTAAAGAAATTGATAATCTACATCAAGAACTATTGAACCAAAATGCATCACACGACGTGACTATGATGGCCAATCAGGCCGACTCCCTGGCTTCCGAAATTCGGGAATTGAAAACAATGGTGCAGGCACTTGGACGTACAGTTGAAACACAGCAGAATACTATTGAAGCATACTCCCACAAGGTCGCGCTTTTGGAGGAGCCTCCACAGATATCACTACTCAAGGACAGTACAGATATGGAGATTGAAAAAGTGAGGCCTACTCATTTGTCAAATGTTTCGCCGATGTCTTCCGGATTTCTATGAGCTAGCCCCCTGACTATGTCATATTTGATCGTCTTCAAGCCGGAGGATCTTCTTGAACGCAGAGTGTCCGCTGTCGAATCATCCCTTTTCTCGGCAGAAGCCGAAGCCCAGCGTGAAGCCGTGGATTCTGAAAAGTTTGCAAGATTTCAAGAACAAATCCTAACATTGGTTAAGGCGATGGCAGAAGAAAGTAGCCAAACAAAAGTATGTGCATGATCTCCCCTTCGCTCGCAGCCAAAGATTTATTGATCCAAAGTGAATTGTCGGCATCAAAAGTCGGCAGAAGGGCTGGGTGATCAAACCATGGCCTCAGAGTCTGAAGAACCGAAGTTAGACCTTGAAGAAGAATTCAATAGCAGATTTTCGACCTTCAGGAAAACGATAGATGATCATGTCGAGAAACAGATAGCCATCACAATTGAAAGAAAAGCAGTACAAGAAAAAACTTCTGATGTACGCGATTTATAGTCTTAATTTTGTTCCTTGCACGCTTGACCTATGTCTAAAGTCATGACCACGCCGCCAGGTTTCCGAAGATCTGCGACTTCAAATCGTGGGCCTGAAACTTCGCGACGAGGAGAATAGGAGGCAGATCTCTGATCAAGCCAAAGCTATAGACAATATCTCTGCCGGGCTATCATTTTCCAACCATGCACATTCGGGCACGCCTCAGAAGTCTTCAGAAGTAGAATCTCGAGGCCAAGAATTGCCCCATAGTGAACCTTTGATTGACGGCTGCGATTCACTGATTCATCAAGTAAGTGGAGGAGATTGTCAGCGGGAGGGGAGAGCAGCAGATTCAATTGATCCAGATGTTAGTAATTTTTTTCGAAGTACATGGACTGAATGAAAAAGCTCAATTAGCGTTGAGAACTCTCTTCCGTGAAACAGGTCGAAAGACCTAATCCTCCTGAGGAACGTGTGGATATTTTGGAAGGCGTATCACGATCTCCTGTGCAAGTTTCAGTGCTGACGGACAACCTAGCAAATCAGCCATCGACTTCACAAACTCCTTCGAATCTTGGGGGTGCCACGGTTGATCCGAGTGGTCAACATTTGCAATCTTCCTTGCGTGGCTCAGTGCCTGTACACAACCCGGTAGATAGAGCAGTAGATTCAATCGATCACGATGTAAGTAAATTTCGTCGAGGTACATGAGACTGAATGACAAAGATTGATTAGCGTTGGGAGCTCTCTTTTGTGTTACGCAGGTCGAAAGACCCAATCCTCCTGAGGACCGACAACATGTGGATGTTATGGAAGGCGTATCGCGATCTCCTGTGCAAGTTTCAGTGCTGACGGACAACCTAGTAAATCATCCATCGACTTCACAAACTCCTTCGAATCTTGAGGGTGCCTTGGTTGATCCGAGTGGTCAACATTCACAGTCTTCCTTGCAAGGCTCAGTGCCTGTACAAAACCCGGCTCCGTCGATTTCACAAACTTCCTCGAATTGCGACGGTGCCACTAGGAGTAGCTTGGCCGATCCAAGGGGTCAAGACTCGCGATCTTCCTTCCCATACTCAGATCGTCCATCAACTTCACAAACTCCTTCACAGCTCGAGGGTGACACTAGTCACACCCGGAGCAACCAACCCCAGCTAACATCTGTCCCAAGACGAACACAGAAGTGGCGGAAATCTAGCATAACCCCTCAAAAACCCAAGGGCCCGACCCTTCGGAAGGAAAGGCTTTCAATGTCTTCGCAAGCAAAAGAGGCTGATGAACAAACAGTAAGTTCTTCACTGACTCCATGGCTGATGTCAAGAATATGAAACTGATGCTTTGTTCGGTGCAGGCAAGTCAGGTGCAGAAGCATTTTCGACTTCTGGCAGGGGTGGATCGGCGGAAAGCAGACTTTCCAAGATCGCCAACAAGAGAAGAACTCGAAAAACTACCAACGCTGGATGTGGATTACGAGACGGCACCGCTGGGCGAGGCAGCTCGAAACCTCATCAGACCTGACCACCTTCAACCAACTTGGAAAGACGAAGAAATGGAACTTACCGCAAAGGGTATGCTTCCATATTGCCGACGTAGACTCCAGCAGTATGGCCTTCCTTACGTTGGCTTGAGCACTTCTCAGGGAGATGCACAAGGAGAGGACTGGAATAGGCGTGTCCTTGCATTCTGCACGGATACATTTAACAGGGCGTATGCGGGTCAAGAGTACCACATTGTGGATCATGACCCACAACGCATCATGAAATTAATGCGAGCACATATTGATTACCGTGTGAAGCATATGAGAAAGTACAACAATCAAATAAATGCACTTCAGATGGTCCAGAAACGAGATCGCCAACAACAAAGATGTTTACGGGTGCGTTCTGACATCAAAAACTGTCTGTATAAGTCATAGGTCCAGACTGATTCTTCCTACCTTCTTTGTCAGCTTGCGAACCGAAGGCGGGAGGTCTGTGAGCTTGATGATAGCTCACCATTTTCAAGATTCAGCGGCCTCTTTGAAGACGAGCGACTGTGTTCATCAGACGAATCTGACGAGGACGTGTTGAATGAGGACCGAGTGAGGCATACTCCTGTATGGCGGAGCTCTCTGGCTACATCACTTGTTGAAAACATCGACAAAGCATACCAAAAGATGAGGCAAGACGAATGCCCAAAGCGACCTGGACGGAAACCCGCGAAGCGTATGCTTTCAAACCACCGACCTGAAGGCGGCAAGTCACGATGGCCGGCAGGCCTACCAAAAGATTGCTACAGTGATGTGTGGTTGCGCGCCCTTGACAAGAAAGATTTGGATAGTCTTGAGATGAAGGAAAGTATCTTAGACAATTTGTTCGTGTCCCTTTCATGATGACCATCCTGAAAGCCTGAAAGGTCCGTTCATGTCACCCCTTCAAACTCAGGCTGTGATTCATCATTTAAATAGTTTATTTCATGTTTCTGCAACGAAATTTTATCTTTCTACTTTCTATTTGTTATCTGTGAAATGCTTTTCTCATCAAAAGTCATCGAGGTTCTTAGCTGTGATCATTCCAAAAATACCAACAAAGATGTTGTTTGTACTACAGAAGAGTGCTGTCATGTTACATATCACTTTGAAACAATGTAATTTATCTTCATCTTATTCATTCTATTTATATCATATTATTCTGGAGTAGACATAGACTCCTTGACTTGATCGGGACACCCTGAAAGGACTTCTTCAAGAAACAGTACCAAGATAAATAACCATCTACAAAGCTTAAGTCAAGACTAGTAAATAACAGTTGGATGCTTGTAGACCCTCCCTGGTTGTTTCACACCAGCCAAACTTCCTACTGATTAATTACAGAAGAGGAGGGGAAATGATATTCACCCCTCTTCACCGCTGATCTTGCACGAACTTTATTATCTTGATCATTAACAGAAGAGGTGAGACGATGGTACCCCCTCCTCACCCCTGATCTAGAATCATTTCGGAATTCAACGTGCAAACTTTGAGCCATGCACAAAACCTCTCAGCTTTCAGAGCCAGCGCAAGAAGTTCGAACTGGCCCTGCCGAATAAGCTTCAAGTTCGAAGCTCGAATATGTACTGTTAGGTCATTACATCATGCACTTGGTCAAATTTGCTCAGCTTTCAGAGCCAGCGCAAGAAGTTCGAACTTGCCCTGCCGAATAAGCTTCAAGTTCGAGGTTCGAATATGTACTGTTAGGTCATTACATCATGCACTT
>KZ145628.1:594-10730 GCA_002157085.1 Melampsora occidentalis | reverse complement strand
ATTGTCAGCAGTTATGGCTACAATGTTTTCTGCACCTTTGTAGCCTTCAAGAGTCTTGCAAAACAAATCAGCAAAGCATTGTCCTGTGTGTGATCCTACAAAGCAGGAAGATCAGCAAGTAATTCTTCAGAGCTCAAAGATTTGCAGAGAAATACACCACCTTCAATATGTGGGACTCAAAGTAGTACATGATCATCTATCTTCTCAAAGTTTTCATCAATCATATGAGCTGTGATGGCCATGAACAAGATCATGTTTGGAGCTGTCCAAGCATCAAGAGTATACAAAACACCAATTTATTTTGCTAATATATGTTCTTGTAAGAGATCTTAATGAAATAAGAAAACTTTGCCTAGATGTTGAGATATTGCATCCTTTTTGACTACAAGGTGATCAGTTTGAGGATTGCAGATTTTGAGAGGATCTAAAAATGACTTCTTTTCCATCATTTCAAATGACAAATCACAATCACAAAGAAAATAAACCATTGCAGTCTTGAGACTGGAGACAGTTGATTGGTTCTGAGGATAACATATCAGTTAAACATCAAGTAGATATTGAGAAACACATACACACACATCTTCATTTGTCTCAGCAGTCTTCTTTTCTATCATTGCCTGCTGTTTTGCTTGTTGAACTGGATCACCTATCTTGTGTACTAAAAGCAGGTGATTGGACATCCTTTTTGTACTTCCTGTCAAATCCTTTTTCAAAGTTCCTCCACATGAGTCATCATCAGTGACAACGATTCATTCAACTTTCCCTGCTTTAGGTAGTTCATCAAAGTATATCCAAACCCAACTACGTTTTCCTGAAGCCACTGCAAGTTGAGAGTTTGGGACTAAACTTGAATATGTAATAACATCCAATTCCGTCTTGAAAATGCTGATGATATAAAGATAAGTTGGATGTGAAAACTAGACCTGATTATGAGATGGAGAGATAGTTCTATCTTCCTGAGATGAGACAGATGTTATGAACCTACATGTAACAGAAGGTGAAAGGTGCAATTAATGTCACAGATACTAATTATTATAATCTTGTATTGTGTCATATCTTTGTATGTTCTTCATCCATTCTTTTCTTGCCACAGAGAGCTATGGATGTGCGTGACTGCTGCACTCCTTCGCCATCTTGGCTTNAGTGCATATCCTGAATGGTATTGTGTGTGTCACCCATTTGACGCCTGCTTCACCTGTAGTCAAGCAGAAAATGTACAGGGGGTGAAGGCCCCGGCCCGGGATCTTTGGTTTTTTCAAACCAGTCTTTTTGCTTTCCAAGAACCTGAGTATCCGGGGCTGGAGTCATCCAGGGTCGGAGACTGGGACTGATCTTTTTGGCACGTTGGGTGGGGGGGTGGTGCGCAAAAAAGGACTATTGTGAGCAATGATGAGAGCTTGCAATACTCATGGGTCAGAATCGGTGAAGTGAGCTGGATGTGAAAAACTCCTTGTTGCAAATTGTTGGAGGTGTTCTGCCTTCGAAAATCTCTTCAGGTTTCACACGCTCATCTTTCATGACTCAACGCAAGCCCTAACTGATGTCTCCTGAACCACCTGTGTTATGGTGGTTCATAACATCCAACAATCTGAATACTAAACAGATTGGTTGGTACTCAAATCCTTCATCCCGTCAAGAGCTCCCTTACACTAGCCCTTATCATATTGTTGGATCAACAACTAGGGATCAAGGCATTGAAGAAGATTGATTCTGAGGAAACAAAGAAAACCAGATTGAATTCAGAAGACATTAGAATTGATGTCAGCCTGAGACTTAGAAGCGGGTGGCTATAGAACAATCATACCTGAATGATATGTGCTTATGATGTTTAGCGGCTTTGTTACAGTAAATATACTGAAGTAAATTTGAGCCTTGATATAACAGGAGCTGACAACTCCATGTTGTCTTAGGTGCAGAATGGATACTACTGCCTGGTACTTGCTGAAAGGTCTGTTCCGATCAAGGTCTTGTGAGGTGGGCATCAAAGTACTCCTACTCCAGGGTACATCTCAACTCTACTTAGATTGATAACAAACTTATCAATATAAGATCTTTAACGATATCTTTGATGGTTGGGATATTGAGATGTGTAGTAAGCTTAGTTTTATTTCAACAACAAAGTTCCTTCACGGCAAAGACAAACAATAACAGTGACAAAACTGAAAGAGGTCAAATAACAAAGATGATATCAAGGAATTGAGATCATCTAAATTATAAGTATCTGGCGGGTTTTGGTAACAGTCATAGAATAAGTTTTTATAAAGGTTAAAGTGTTGGTTTGTAATAAGGTGATTCTTTCCTTTGTAGATGGGAAACATCAGTGCTTTATATATTGACAAGTATACATCTTTTCTGCCTGGACGTCAGGGTTTCTTTGTGTGCAGTCAAAAGGGTTTTAAATCTGCTACGCTGAAACAGAAGATGCACCCTGTGACAAATCAATATTGATTCTTTGTAACAGGGTCTTGGCTCCTATGAGCTTTATTGTGATTGCTCAGTGGAACCCTTTACGCTGTTGCTGTTGTTCTGACAATGGGAGTATTGTCAAATAATCCTCATGGCTGACAATTGAATTGAAACAATCCTTCATCCCGTCAAGAGCTCCCTTAAAATATCCCTTAACAACAGACGAGAACTCTCAAAGATCCTGTCAACTCTCAAGTCTTGATTTTTATAGTCTAGAATCTATAGACCAGGACACAACACAACATGCAGAGCAAAGTATGCCGTCCATGAAAGTGGAGGCTTTGAATACTTTTTTGACACATCTTGGTCTTGATTCTTTCATTCATTCAATATGTATCTCTTTCAACTTCCAGTAGTTCATTTGGCTAAATTGATCATTTTTTGAAGGATCAAATTTTGTATTATAGTCCTTGTCAATGGTACATTAAAGTATTATCAAAATGGAATCTGTAAAATGGGTTGGTGTTATGACCTGGTTCACGGGGTTCTGATGAGATGAGGGTTATGGATGTATCAATCCTCTTCTAGTATTGTGATTGTCGGATGAGAGAAAAGGAAAGTACAGTATTGCGTAATTACAAAGTGATAATGATTCTAATCTGTGACATTCGTGCAACACATTTCACGTCCTGTGTAACCATAACATTATCCCCCTTTTAACTCCCAAACTCCCCCTTGTGAGTTCTGCGCTCCCTCCACGGACAGCATCAAAAACCCCAATCAAAATCACATGGGAAAAAGCTATGTCCTCTCACTTCCTTCTCCGCCTCTTCTTGTATGTATTCAGCGCATTTGGATGCTTGTTCTTAAATTCATTTAATAATTCTTGACAATGTTTTAAATGCTCTTCTGGTTCCCATGAGTTATTTTCTACGCTGAACCCTTTCCAACTGACCAAATATTGTTTGTTGTTGAACCTTCTTCTTACATCCAAAATCTCAGATACTTCATACTCCTCTTGACCTTCAATTTCAATTGGTGGTGGTGTTGGATGCTTTCTTTCATTGATAGTGTCTGGGTTGTGTTTGCATAATAGTGAAACATAAAAAACTGGATGAATACCCTCCATTGAGAGAGGAAGTTTCAATTTGTAAGTAGCATTCAACACTTGTGAAATAATATCAAAGGGACCTAGCCATCTGTGATCCAGTTTTGGACTAGGTCTTGTTGTTGATATATTTTTCCCATTCAACCACACTTGGCTCCCAACTGTCCATTTTGGTGTTTGGTGTACGTGTTTGTTGAATGAGTTCTTCATGGTTTCCTGTGTGATGCATAAACAATCTGTCAGTTCAGCCTGTACTTCCTCCAGTTTGTTTAGTCTATCTTCAACAATTGGTATACACTATGGGATCCTATTGAAAGTTGGATTAAATCCGTAATTTGCCATGAAAGGAGAGACTCCCGTGGCTTGGTGATCATTGTTGTTATAAGCAAATTCGGCCGTTGGTAAAAACTTCTCCCAATCGTCCTGTCTATACCCCACAAAGTGACGTAAATACTGTTCCACTGCCTTGTTAACAATCTCACTCTGACCATCAGTCCTTGGGTGGAACGCCGTCGATGGGTGCAATTGTATTCCGAGCTGTTTGTTGATTTCTTGTGTTATTTGAGAAACAAAGATGCTTCCCCGATTGGAAACAATTGTTTTTGGCGTTCTGTGAATCTTCCAAACATGTTTTATCATCAAGTCGGCGAGATCTGTTGCTGTCATTGATTCCCTGCATGCAATGAAATGACACATCTTGGTCAACCTGTCTACAGCGGTCAAAATGCTATCAAATCTGTTAGATTCAGGTAACTTAGTTATTAGATCATAGGAAATATCTGTCCATGGCCCTGTCAGAATCGGGAGTGGTTCTAGTGTGCCAAAAGGTTTTTGAGTGCTGCTTTTAACTCTCAAGCACGAGTTGCAGTTGTCAACATATTGGTTCACAAATGCCTTTTGGGAAGGCCAAATGAAACTCCTCTTCATTAATCTTAACGTTCTGGATCTTCCCGGATGTCCCGCTAATAATGTGTCGTGTCGGCTCTTGAGGATATAATATTTAACTTGATTGTCATTTGGAACTTCTATATATCCGTTGTTGTAAAGGACACCATCTTTCACACTGTAATTTTTCACTGCTGTTCGAATGACTGATGATAAGGGGTTTGTTGTGACATCTATCAGCTCCTTGATGTGTTTGTCTGTCTTGCTTGATTCTCTAATCATGTCAATAATTTCATCATCTGCTTTAACCTCCTCTACTTCCTTTTTTCTGATAATCCCAATACGTCCACCTGAAACCAGTGATCTGTGTTGTCCAGATTGACGCTCTCATCCTCAAAGAAAGATTTGAAGCTATTGACCTCTACCTGAAATATGTCATGAGTGGTGTTTTCAGGCCGTAGCAGTTGACCAAAGGTGAAGTTATTGCTGTCGGTAGGTGCTAGATCTGGGCGTCGTGATAACGCGTTGGGTTTTGCTGCCATCTTGCCAGGTCAAAACTTGATCTGAAAGTCAAAACAACCTAGCATCTCAGCCCATTGTGCCTGACAACGCGTCAGTTTTTTTGTCGTCATGAAACTCTCTAAATTTCAATGATCTGTATATACGATAACCTCCAATATATTGGGGTTACCTTCAAGGTAGTGCCGCTACTCCTTAAAGGCTGCTACAATGGCCAGCATCTCCTTGTCAAAAATCTCATAATTGCGTTTGGCTTGCACTAGAGAACGTGACAAATACGCAACCGGGTGCACCTTGCCATCGTCTGCACACCGCTGAGACAGCACTGCTCCGAGCGCAAAGTCTGAACAGTCGCATTCCGGAATGAAAGGCTTGTAGGGATTGGCAATTTTCAGAATGGGCGCAGATGTGAAGGCTGTCTTGAGTGATTCAAAGGCTTGGTTGCACTCGCTGGACCATACATACGGAGTGTTTAAACGTGTAAGATCATGTAAAGGTTGAGTGGTTCGAGAAAGATGATCAATAAACCGCCTATAAAAGTTTGAGAAGCCAATAAAACGTTGGAGTTCTGAGACGTTACAAGGAGCTGGCCAGTCCTTCACTGCTGTTACCTTGGTAGGGGCCATTTTAATCTTATTTTTGGATATCAAAAGCCCAAGGTACTCAATTTTGGTCTTAGAAAATTCACATTTTTCTGGTTTAAGCCAGAGCTGTTGCTTATCAAGTATTTCTAGGACTTTGTTGACTTGTTTTTCATGGTTTACACCCTTCTTAGTGTAGATCATGGTGTCGTCCAAGTACGCGGCAGTATCTCGTCCAAAGCAACCCACTAGGATGTCCTGGATGAAAAATTGGAAGTAACCAGGGGCGCCGGTGGGTCCAAACGGCATCGTCAGCGGGGCAAGTTGTCCTTGCTTGCATATGAACGCCAGTTCATCCTTGTCAACCTTGGCAACTCTTAAATTACCATATGTGTTGCGTAAATCAAGCTTTGTAAAAGTGTCGGTGTCGAGGAGACTATCCACTAGGTCCATTGTAAGGGGCAGCGGGTACTTGTTCTTGACCATTAGAGCATTTAATTTATGGTAGTCAAAACAAGGCCTTAGATTCCCATCTTTTTTCCCAGTAAAAAGGACAGGCGCTGCCCATGGTGACGTAGTCTGGCCTATAGTACCGCCTGCAAGTCCGTTTTTAATCATCTCGTCTAACGCCTCATTCTCCGCGGGTGATAATGGAATGATTCGACTAGCTTGGGGCTGGGCTCCGGGGATGAGGTTGACTCTAAAGTCATATTTGCGTCTAGGAGGTAGGCACTGATAATTCAATTTCCTAAAAAAGATGTAGGTGACGGTGATAACATGACGGCACCATCTCTTTGACTGTTCTGACAGGTTTGTTGAGCTGAAGGTCAGCCGCTAGTCTCGCGGATGTTGACCAAGACGTCTTTGCAGCATTGATGTGGGTCGGCAATCTGTTCAAGGAAGGTGCAAAGTGGCTATCTGGTTTGACACAAAAGCATGATGGGTCGAGATCAAACTCACATTGCGGGGGCTTTGATGCATTGGAATCAATACTAGCCCCCTTGTCAAAGTTCCTTGCTTGCCCCTGTGGCATCAACTCAAGATCCTCGGGGTTATGATTTGGAATTGATGAAGCTGTTGCATCAGCCGCAATGGGAATAGCAGAGTCGACGGTGTCAGTTGGCACATAAACCGGGGTTGTGGTCTCCACATTGGCAGGTTTGCATGACTCCATAGTGTTTGTGTTTGTGTTTGTAAAAATATGTGCAACTCCAGAATTCAAGGAGGATGGAAGCTTGCCAGCTGTCTCATGACATACGTCATTGGAATGCACAGGATCAAACTCAAATCGTGGGGGCTTCCCAGCACTCGTAGTGCACGCCCCCTTGTCACGTATCCTAGCTTCTCTCATGGGATCCAAAAGCGGTCCAGATGAGGGTGGTGACGGAATGGACAAAACTGCAGCAGCAGTTGCGACGTGGGTAGGTTTTGAAGATGGTGGCAGTGATGTAGGCGTAGTGGGTGGGATAGCCTGTGAAGGAGGTGCAGGTTTGGTGCTCGGGATAATCTGTGTGTCTCTAAAATCCAGGAAAGGTGGGGGCTTGCCAGCTGCTTCATGGCACACGGTAGAAAAAAGGGAATCATACTGACATTGCGGGGGCTTTACAGTACTACTTGTACACGCCCCCTTGTCCCATATCCTATCTTCCCTCATGGGATCCAACCAAGGTCCAGACAAGGGTGTTGTCGGATTGGACAAAACCACTTTGACAGTTGTGATGTGAGGCTGGCGTCGAACTACGCCAGTGGTCCAGTCAATACGATGATGGTGTTGTTTAATCCACGGGATACCAAGAATACCGTCGTAGGTGTCCTTGATCTTGGTGATGATGAAGTCGGAGGGGGTTGTATCACGGTCAATGCATAATTTGGTCTCATACGTCGAGTGACTCTTGGAACTATCAAATCCCGTGATCACTTGCGTAGTACGGTCAGCAACATCTACAATGTGAACCTCATTGGCAAACGTCTCACTCAGAACGTTGTGAGTCGCGCCAGAGTTGATAAGAAATAAAGCGTCAAAAGAGGAAATTGGTGTGGCAAGGGGAGTTTGGGACTAGGGTCGGAATAAGGCGTAACGGACAAAAAGACAAGGATCTGATGTATTGCACGATACAAGTCTATTAGCACCTAATTCTATCTTGTCCAAATCTCCCCGGTGGCTCAGAATAGGCACACCCTTCAATTCTGAGCTCCTCCATTTTTTGATGCATCAGCTTGACTAGATCCTTCACCTCTCTCCACCTGATCACCATGCTGAGTAGTCACCGCCGCTAATTTGGCCTCCAATTCAGCAATTTTGCTTCTCCAACCACCTCTACCCCTCTCCTGACCATCCTTTTTCTTATTTGGGCACGCATTAGCACGATGACCATGTCCATTACAACAAAAACAAGACCCTGTCCTCATCCGTCTAGCACATTCCTCGTCAGTGAGATGAACAACACCCGCAGAGATATCCATGGCATTCGGGTCGGCTTCTGGAGTGGCGTATGGCGTGGAGGTGTCTGCCACTCCATGAATCTTACTGTTGATTTTGATTGCTAAGTTGGCAATTTGTTCGACAGATTCAAACGTTTCTTGGACCATGACCATAGCGACTTGGATCTCCTTCTTGAGTCCTTGTTCGTAATGACTGATAAGCGTTGGAACCTCCGGCCACCCCGTAGCATTTGCATGAATATAAAACTTGTGGGTGTAGGCCGCCACGGTAGTCTTCTGTGACAGAGTTCGCAGGGCTCTTTTGGCCTTCAATTTCTTCTCATTATCAAAGTACATCGCCTTGAAGTTCCGGACAAAGCGCTTGAAAGTGACAAGGTGAGATTTGTCGGGGTCAAAGATCTTGTCCAGAAGGGTTGGGCCCAGCTACTAGCGGCACCAGTCAGGTAGGAGACAGCGAATACCACCTTGCTACGCTTGTCGCTGGAAAGGTACGGGTGGGAGATCGTATAAAGTTGGACCTGGCTTGCAAAGATCTTGGCAGGTCCTCCTCTAACACCACTGAACTGGTTGGGAGTGGCTACCTTCGGTCCCTTCAGGACAGAAGTTGGCTCGGTTTGAGGAGCAAAGGTAGGATTGGCAGCAGCAGAAGGAGCGTTGGATATTGGGGTAGTATCCATGGGCATTTGAGCGGAGGCCTGTCGAGCTTTGACGGCAGCAAGACGTGCTTCAGCCTCTTGTGACTTTGCTTTGGCACGTGCCCGAAGGGCCCTTTCCTCAGCTAAGGACTGGGTGAGATTGTTGATCTGCTTTTGAATGTTCTCCATGCTAACAGAATTGGTGGCGTCGACAAACAGAAGTATAGTATCAGATTTGGATTTGTCGTTGCCAAGGTTTTGAGCACTGTATGTGGGAGACATGGTAGCGTCCGGGGTTGTTCAATCAAGGTTAAGGTTGTGTCACTCAGTTGAGTTGTTGATCTCTTCTAATGTAAGGTTTCAGTTCTATCTGTATCACAGTTCAATCAAAGTATTTGGCCGAGTTTATCTAATATAATGTATTCTGATTCTGGTTTTGATCTTCTTTGTTTTGATTGTGAATCTGATTCTAATCCCTGCTCTCTTCTATGATCAGATCCAACAATATGTTATGACCTGGTTCACAGGGCTCTGATGAGATGAGGGTTATGGATGTATCAATCCTCTTCTAGTATTGTGATTGTTGGATGAGAGAAAAGGAAAGTACAGTATTGCGTAATTACAAAGTGATAATGATTCTAATCTGTGACATTCGTGCAACACATTTCACGTCCCGTGTAACCATAACAGTTGGACACAGGCAAAGGTTGCTTCAGAGCGTTCTCTCTGAAGAGGAGCAATAAAATTGGAATTGCAGCATTCACCCCAATGGATGGACCTGCGCCAAACTTTCACTCAGATGTTTTCATTTTCTCAAACAAAGATTACATTACGTAAATATCCGTGTAGCACGTCAACGTGCACACACAGAGAGTTTTGAACACCGGTGGTTTTGAAGTAAATCTCAAAGTCTTTTGGTCAGATTTAGACTGAGATTGTTGTTGAGCACCCTTTGTGCTTTGCGATTTGATTAAAGCATTTGCAGAATCCTTTGTTGTCAGCAGGGGTCAACTGACTTTCAACCTCCCAGGTGATAAGGGGAAGATGTGCCAACAGAGCAACAGTGACGGTACTGGTATTGTACCTGTTATACCAGTACTGTACCTGATTGAGCAATACTCAGAAAATTGGTACTTAGTACCATACCTGAGGTTAGGTACAGTACTAGACACAGTACTTTTAGGTTGTGACCACCTTATGCCTCAAGGATGAGTATTGTAACTAAGTGAAGGGGGCAGTACGGTACTGTACCAGTACCTGGCCAAAAAATGCTGGTACGGTACTGTGCTGTACCTGAGCAGGTACCAACAAGTACCTTCAAAGTATCATTGAAAGTACCTTGCAAATCCATTACAAACAAGTAAAAGAACAAAGATAAAAGGACAAAAGACAAAATATAACAATTTAAAACCAATTCTTACACACTTTTTGATCATTTCCCGTCCTGTACTCAAAAAAAAACATCCGCTGTACTATGAAAAGGTACAGTATGGTACAGTATTGGATTGCCCATGTACCAGTACTTCTCAGTACCGGTATTGGCCCCAGAATTCAGGTACT
>KZ145619.1:1306-11497 GCA_002157085.1 Melampsora occidentalis | reverse complement strand
ATGTACTCATTCCGCATCCACACCAATTACCTCTCATCAATCCCCCAATTAGTTTCTATTTATTTCTGTTATGTAGTATATCTTATAAGCTAAACAAAAAAACCAAAGGCACAAGTTTAGTACAGGTGTTATATATATATGTATATATGATTCAAAGATCAAAAGACAATCAAGTATATTAAAATGAGTGAAGTAGTTGTATTTCATTGAACGTATGTTGCTAAGAACCAGATACGATAAAAAAAGGATCAAATTGTGTCTCCAAAAGAAAAAGGAATTCTACTCAATAGATTGGATAGAAAGAAGCAAAACTTAAATGGATAAATCGATTAAAAAAGTGAGTGTAAAAGTAGTCTAATCCGAAGGTTTAAAAGTTTGAAAAAAAGAAGAAAATGATTCTCTAGGATCAAAACAAGAAAGTGTAAAAGATTCAAAAAAAATTGCTGAGAAAAGAAGATACAATGTGGTGAAGAAAATAGCCAAAGAAAAAAATAGAACATAGATTTCTTGGTATGTACACAAGTTGAGTCATCAAAACGAGATAGAAAAATGAATCTCAATGGTTTGTGTTAACATTCGATCGTTTAGATTTATTAAAATTAGGAACTAATCTAGCTCTCATTCTGACTTGTTTCCAAACTTTTCCAATAAACTATAAGAGATCGAACCAAAAGTGACACAAAGGTTAGTCATTTCAATTTTTGACGATAACAAAGATGCTAAAAGATACTCAACTGATGTTCCTTTACGTTTAGAATTATTCAAACTCTTAGAACGATCAATAGGTGATTCTGAATCGGGTATAGATTCCAAACTTGAGACAGCATGAGAGCTATACCAATGATCACCGTAAAAAGAAGAACGGATTTGAGGAGGCAAACGAGAGACAGCAGAAGGTCTACCGGTTGGAAGACATTCACCAGAAGGTAAATGGAAATGAACAAAACTTTCGGGAATAGGATGACTAATTGAAAGTCGTTTGTGATGATGATGATGATGATGTTGAGATGGTGATCGATGTCGAATCCATAACACACTATTCGGATTAGGTTTTGAAGAACTGATCACTACTTCTGATACACTTTTATGTTTAAAGATTGGAGATCTAATCGGGGATCTTTCACTTGAAGAAAGGGGTAATGAGATTTCTGAAGCCGATTCTTGATGAAAAGTGATTTGAGATTCTTTTCTTCTTACACGACGGTTGATCGATAGCCGACGAGGTAACGACATATAACCGTTGAGACGACGGTTACCGGTAGACTTTGAAGGTGATATGCCAATGGTGGTAGGAGATCTTTGTAATAGAGTACTATTAGTATGATCGATAACATCAGATGTTAGATTTGAGAAAGGGGCAGGTGAAGGTAATAATGACATTCTATTATCCTTATTTTGATGAGATTGTAAGTTAATTTGAGATTTAGACCACTGTAAAGGTTTGTTAGGTGGATTTAAACAAATCGATCTATAAGAATTCAAATCTACTGGTTGAGCTCTTGGTCTATGATAAAATGATTTGAACTTTATCGTTTCAGTTTCAATGATCGAATGAGGAAAGACTTCACTTGATTTCATGGATCTTGATAGCTTTTTATTCTCAACTTCATCTCCCATCATCTTTACTTCTATCACTAGAGTTATGCAAGAAGTCAGATGGTATACAACCTAAAATAAGATAGTCAAGAAGTCTTTCTTTCTTTGTGTTTGATTGTATTATGTGACTTGACGAAGTTAAAGCGATGCAAAGAAATCGAGCTAATTCTGAAACGAGAACCGTTAATGATGGTGAGAAGAAAGAACTATCAAGCCGAGCTGCTTGACTTGGTGGCTTTTTATATTGTAAGCAACTTGGCGAGAGAGCTCGATACAGATGATGATGATGTTGTGGTTGTTGATGATGATTAGAAAAAAAAATTAACTTTGGGCACGCAGCTTTCTTTGGGATTAGGATCTACAATGCGCAACTTTCTTCAAGTCTATCTCTTTTGTATATGCTTCATCAAACTAAGTGGGTTCAATTGTTTTGATGTCAGAGTCAAGACTTCAATCCTAATGACTTATCCCTCAAATTCAATGAGAGATGGATCCTCCTCAAGCATTGACGTTAAGGATTTCCTAGATCATACGATCTTTGAGACTTGAATATCATATTTTAACTCCTAGACTCATCATCTCAACGCTAAGTCCCAAGTCTTGGGTGATGATAAGCTTGGCACCACTTCAATGCGTGATGTGGTGGAGGTCAAAAGGGTGGGAAAGGTACATATCTAAAAACTTAAGCTTACCGGACAAGTTTCTGAACCCACTGCTAACTACTGCTGACCATTGACGTGAAGACAGCTACCTAGAATAGATCTTTAGTGGTCCGAGCCTTTCGTTAGTTTGGCGTCATGGACTATGTATCTCAGCATAGACTAGAAAATTATGGTAAGCAAGCCACTTGATTATATTTTGGGGCGTGAGCACTGCGCTCATCAAAGACTAAATCTCACTGCTCGGGCATAGCGGTTGTATTTGTGTCACGAGTTGATGGAAATACATACAACTTAAGGGTCAAAGATCGAAACTTCAAGGGCTTGCACATTTGGTTGTACTTGATTTTCGACAAGTGCAAAGCAGATCGATTTCACTACATACGGGCTGAAATAATCCCGCAAGCTTGACGAGAGAATGTGTCACCAGTGGATACTGATGGGTGATTAAAACCATCGACAAGGAAATGCGAGATAACTTGTTCAGATTTTACCGAACTGGCGTCATTGATTTTGAGATTAGTCCTACAACTATCGACCTAGAAAACCTAAATTCGGCGAATAAGATGAATGTGTATGTGTGTTACTTGAATGGATCCCATCAGCATCTCAGGCTATCACAGTAGTGCACACAGTTGAAGCTATAGATGTGAATGAGATGAAAACGCCCTACGGGGATTAGGAGTCTATCAGAGCACGGCTAGTATTCTGGGTCTTAAAGCGAAGTTAGGCAACGTGTTATTTTTACCTATGCAGAGGTACTACTCAAGATCAGTTTAAACATAACAAAGCAGCAGCTAAGGCTGTCCAGAGCTTCGTCCAGCCACCTGAATGGAAGTGTTCCTGATAGTGATGGAGGCAGACTAGCGATGGTCATTCAAATTCGGCTAATAAATAGGCATCTCTCGAGACGTCACGCAAGCTACTCCCACAACCTCTGTCTCTCGCACGGTCATCGAGTCATGGACTGAGGATAGCTGAGGATAGCTGAGGATGTACGGTTCGATGTGACAAAGCTTAGATGCACCTACAAAGTTGGTTGCTCATCCTAGTCAAGATGTATGGCACTTACTGACTGATGGATATCTTTCAAGAGGATACATAGATCCAGATCGCTAGCATGTGTGCTCATGTTAGGGTAAATTCATAGATTTCCCTGAGCTGAGTTATGGAAAGACGATTCCAGATGCTAAGATTTTCGTCCGCTGGGACAGACTACAACTGCCAAGTAAAAAACAAAAAGGAAAAAGTACAATCAAGCCTAACTTTTTAGAAATCCACCAGAGCCTCACGAGGAATATTAGAAAATGCGCTGCACGATCAAGATCAACACAGGTTTTTAGATATCAATCGGCATCGTCAGGGAAGCGCCCGTGTAACTCGGTCAGCGTTTTCTTGACCTGAGTTTGGAAGAGGAGGTTGTTATTTGGTATTATGAATCTTCGCGATAATTATGGCGTCGCTTTGATTAGGTGAATGGTAGGCCGAGGCGTGAGGTTTGAAGACTTATCTGCTCTTGATAGACATGTTTTGGGTCAGGATGGAAGAGTACAAATATAGTTGGAGGAAGCTATCAAATCCACTCAACAGCTACGTACTGACCATGACGTCCGCAACCCAAGTTGACACACATCCACAAAATATCGCAGAGCGCTGTGCATTTGGCAAAGGGTGGCAACTTCTGATCTGCCCGCACGTTACCTAGCTGCAGCGTAGCAAGCTACTTAGCCGCTAGATCCAAAACCCAAATATGAAACGTAGCCCCGAGCACACTGGACAGTACATATGGAGCGCAACATAATTCGCGACACCAGTGACCACAGACACCCTCCGTAGCTGTGACAGTGTTGTCCATTTGTACTTACGTCGGGTTACAAGCCCGTTGTCGATTCGTGATCTCATTTTCATTCTATGTAAATAATCTGTCCCGTTCAGATCATTACATTACGGAGTAGTAGACTCCTCGGTCTGTTCTACCACTCATCAAAACACTGTGCCTCCGAGGTACAGCATCCTACGTTAGTGGTTTGGGGATGGTCTCTGTGGTAAGGGAATCCGGGGGGTTGATTCTCTCCAACCCCTTATTCCCTTACCCTCAGTACGAGAACAGCGCCAGAGAAGGTTTGACTTCTCGACCCCATCTCTCACGGGAGAATGGAGCCGTGAGCCTGAGAAGTCAAAACCCCCTAATCTCCCTCTCGTGAGAGTTCATCCCTCTTAGACAAAGTGCTAGTCTTTCTAAGCACAAAACAACTAATGATCAATTTGTTATCATTAAATCAGACCTCTTATTTCATTCTCAGAACACCAAGTTCTATATCCCTGCAAACGTGAAATGAATGTCAGATTTGGTCAGAACCTCTGAGCTCTCTATCTCCAGGAATATCCCCGATAGACTCACTTCATTTAAGGTTTACTCCACCGCGTAATCTCCTCAACTCAATCGAACTTTAATTCTTTCAACAGTCTCACAGTTTGCTTGAGTTCTTTATCATCGAATTTTCTCAAATAGATCTTATAGGCGTCTGATTTCCATCTTCCACACTTCTTAATTTCCTCCCTCGACGCTCCCAGATTCCACCTCAGTGATGCACCTCCAATCCTGAAAGAGTGTCCATACAGTAGTTGTTTCTTTCCCGACCGACCCTGGTTCCATATGCGCCTATAATGCTCAATCAATTTCGATTTCCTGAAGACTAATCCAACTTCTTCCCCGTATTTCACTGCAAACACATGGTCAGTCGGTTGTCTTGGCCTGAAGTCGTACAACATTCGTAATGCTCTAACCGGATCCAAGCACGACTTCTGGTCTTGTAAAAAAATGTACTGAATCTCCCCTGGCTTCGCGGTTTTTGCCTCCCTTATGGCTATCTTCGCATACGATCCGTTAGGCCCCCATTCTACATCCTCCCAGGTCGGCAATATCTTTTCTGGGTCCTCCGAAACCAGTTCACCTAAACGAGCCGTCCCCCAAAAGGCCACCAACGCAATTGTTGCAGCTACGATGTCGAATTCCCCTGTCATATCTACACTCTCAGCTAATTTTACCAAATCCGAAATCAACACCGGGGGTCTTTTTGTTTTGATTTCCAAATATCTCGCTTCTACCACCTTTGATGCTTTCAATAACTTATTTATTGTATCATCAGCACTATCAGGGTACTTGCACCGATGGAACATGTGCCATGCCTTGATCCCTGCCAAGTAAGATTTCAACGTTGTCGCCCTGACGGATTCATCGTCTCTCGCTAGTTCCTCTCCTTTCTTCGACCCCCACACCACGAAACGAATGATTAGGTCTTCAGAAATCGGTAAGAGTTCTTCCTTCTTTATTTTCTTTACCGTTGCAAATCTGATTAGTTTGATAACACCTGAGTTGTAATGCTTTAGTGTCCCGTTCATCCACGCCCCTCGTAGGAAATGTCTTTGGACCTCATCTACCCCCGAGCTGTCGACTCCTCTCGCATTGCTCTTGAAAGCTCCGTACGGTTTTGTTTTACTCGCTACGATATTATCATCGGGACGAACATTGTTCTCTATCGCTTTCCTAGGCATTATATTTCACGATTAATTTTTAGGAAGGGATGGATTTTTGTGACAACAAATTATGAAGATCAGACGGAACATCTACTATCACTTCATCGCCCCAAGACCTCCCTGCAAATATCCCCCTTGACAATTCGTCTGCCAAATTGTTCTTCGACGTAACACGTCTCTGCTTTATGTTACAACCTAATTTAGTAAGTAATCTCTGTATTTCTTTCCATTCCTCATTCACCCTAATGTCTTTCGATTTCCGTTTTCTAATCACATTCTCGGTTGTAGTATTATCAGTCTCCACCCAAAAGGTTCTACCCCTTACTGGGATCGACTTTGCTAGTACCAACAGGCCGAGGCGGATCGTCACCGTTTCGGCCCACGCTATGTTGCGTTTGCCTGACCTCAATCCGTTCACCAACCATCCGGCTGACCAACCAAAGCATGCCCACTTAGAGCCAATCAGTATTCCGATCCCGAAAGATGTTGAAGCATCTCCTACCCATCCCACTTCCTCTGGGTCAGGGCATGGTACCAAGGTACAAGGTATGAAGTTTTCTAGACAGATCTTCCACTCCTTTAAATCCGCTTTTGCTGACTCACTTGGAAACCTCCTTGCATCCAGCCTCCTCCAGCTTTTTAACATCCTATAGAGTGCGCACATGTACGCCGCCATGTGTGGTACTACGTTTATCGTGTGATTTAGTCTCCCTACCAGGGTGTCCACCAGTGATAAGCTCCAAGGGTCTTTTGTGGTAAGGAAGTCTACTACCTGTTTCAACCTCTGATCAATTTTATCTTGCGGTAACCTGACTGTATGGTTCCTACCGTTCCAGACGAACCCCAGGAACCTTTGTTCCGTGTCGAAGTCGAAACTTTTCTTCGGGTTTGTTTTTACCCCCATCCCGTTACTCAGTTGTACTACGTGGTCCAGCGTTACCGCTTCTCCCGGTCTCCTAAACAATAGATTATCATTGACCCAGCGGAAGATCATTGGTATTTTCAGAAGTCCGATCATTATCTTCTTCCATATATCAGCCGGTCCACCGAAGACTCCACATCCTGCGACTCCCCCGAACCCGATAGCTAAGTCTATCCAAATCCTATTCCTAAAGTCTTTTATACACAAGTATCGTCTCTGAGATGGATGATTCCCAAGCTGACGGTATGCCTTCTCCCAATCACATAAGGCCATATCCCAATCTCCTGGGTTCTCCCGAAAGAACTTCGCTACTACTTTGAAATCATCCCAACTGGTTTCGTAGTTCTTCTTGTCCACAAACGAGTTTACCGATGGTATGTTTGGTTTATTCTTCGGATATGAAAGGTCGTTAATTAATCTTACTGAACCATCTCCGTTTACCGCACTCCCCATCGGGCTCGACCGAAAGAAACCGAACTTATTGTATACTTGTTCGTGTGTAAAGGGTCCGATAATCCTCCCCTCTTTTGCTTCTCTAGCCAAGGTATTGTTTATCTGATCCTTTGCTTCGAGTGCCGATTCATGGTTATCCGGGGTATACCATTTCTCGCCCTCGATCTCGTGTTGTGGTATTCCTTGACAGAATCCGTTCCTAAATCCATTTATGATATAAGGTACGTCATCATCCAACCCTACTTCCTTCATCAATAATTCCCACTCGAGACAATTCATTGAACATTTGACCTGAGCTGGCCAGTTATCTACACCCTCCACGGTGTATAACTTCCTTTTGCTCAAAGGTAATATTACCTTTGGTTGTTCTACTTCTTCCTCTGACTCGGACTCATCAGAACTCAACGAAATTACTGACTCACTCCGATCTTCCACTTCACTCATTTCAATTCTTTCAGGTTTGGGAGGATCAGGTCTTTTGACTTCTCTCGTGATAAGGTTCGGAGCAGGTATGTCAGGTGTGAGTGCATTACTTCTCATTCTCATTTTTAACACCCGCGGTCTAGAAACAACATGAACTAAGACACAAGATTTATTTTAGACCATCTACCTTCGTATTTCAACTATAATCATGAAAGAACCCGTACCGGCATCATGACCGTGTCAGATCCAGATCCCAGCCGCCCAGATTGACCGAATCAAAAAAGAAGAGTAAAGCACAGCCACCAGTCAGTAACACAATTTCCAATTGGTATACCCTGTCTAAAAATTTGGCTTACCGCTCAAACTTTCCGTTCTTCCCATTCTTTTTCCCCCCTTTCACTGATGCCGCCACCTGCGCACTCGCGTGCTGCTTTCCTAATGCTACCCAGTCTTTACTCGCCGCGGTATCCTTCTTTTGGAACTGGCCCTGTGGTTGGGACGGGACTGACTGTTTGTCGTAATAAGAGTAATGTCCTCTATTTCCACCTCTTTGTTTCCTACCTTTCCACCCTGACCCCGACTCTTCTGCGTGAATCTTCGTCAAATAGGCAGTTGTTGGATCCGGCTCCTGCCCCGTTCTGAAATCATATCCATATTTCGGTTGACCTAGGGCGTATGGATTCTCCTTGAACTTCATATCACCCGCCTCATGCGTCTCCCACTTCGCATCCATCTCAACCTCCTGCTGTAGTCCATCCGGTAAGACTACCTCCTCCACCTTTCTCTTCTTCTTACCATCTTTCGTTTTCTCATAAGAAGGTGATGGTCTGACTCTAAACGTAAGTGCTCTTATAGCTAAATGATATCTCAATGCAACCATCCAATTCTTATGCCTCGTCCTGATTGAATTAACGATTGCCTTGTGCCTTTCGATGTAACTTGCATATTCCTTAAAGTTATACCTTTCTAGAGCGTATCGGTATTCTAGGTCGCAAGCGTAATTAAATTCACCGTATGTCATATGTCTCTCTAACTCTTCTCTCGACTGCATATGCCCATCCCATTTGTATCTACCCGCTTTCGTCTTGCTAACTATATTGTATTCGTCGATATAGGAAGCGGTAAACACTGTGAGAGGGACATAATACTTCATTCTGCGGAAATTATTTTCCCATTGAGGTGGTAAATCTGGAAGGTCGTATGCTGTTATTGGTTTGAAGGTGAATGTAATCGGTCTTTCGTCCTTCTTTCCTCCTAAATCTGATGAGCTAGATTCTGAGCCTGAAGCTGATCCGTCTGACTCCTCCTCCTCCGTTTCCAATTCGTTGGATCCTGATCCGTCTTTCGAAGCCTTCTCTTCTGATCCTGACTCTCCCGATGATGACGATGAAGGAGATGACGAACTATTCGAAGAATGTTTGTTTCTTTTCCTTTTCTTTGAACTAGACTTTCCTTTCTTCTTTTTTACTTCTTTTTTCTTATTCTTATCTTTCTTGACCTTCTTCTTCACCACCTCTTCTTTTCCTTTCCCCTTTTCCTCTTTTCTCTTCAGGTTCATCTCTTCTCTAATCTTCTTGAGATCTTCGTCGGTACCAAACTCTATCACATCCGCTAGTCTTTCGATCAAAGGTCTATCGTCCTTCGACTGTTTCAACTCTTTTCTCGTTTCGACCGTGGTGTCCGTTGGTCCTGTTAGATTACCCAAACCAAGACAGAGCACCATCTGTTAGTCATGTTCAGCTTCAACGTCACGTAGCGGAGCTCCTCCTTAATAGACCCCTTGGTTAACGACCCTTCAAGCCAACCGTTTTGGAGCGCCAGAGCAGCTCACACCCATCCTCTTTCCCTGAGGTACGATTCTCCACTTCCCCAAATTCAGAATCGTTACTCACTTTGATCTCTCTCCACTAGGGAACCATAATCCGCCAATCCATCTCCCTTGTCTGACTCATTTAGCGGTAACTTCTTCTTTCCCTTCGTCTTCTTCTTTCCTTTACTACTTCTCTTCTTCATTTCTTCCACTTTTCTATCTTCCTCATCTTCCTCTACACTACTTTCTGATGAAGTTTCCAATTCTGATGAGCTGACCTCTTCCTCCTCTTTGGCTTTCCCTGCCAGGTCATTCACCGCACCCATCCCGTTCCCATTGAGAGCTCCTATTCCTGTCTCTCCTCCCTCTCTACCATTACCGACTGCGGTCCTATCCCGTTCCGAGGCTTCGCCTCCCATGTTTTGAGGGTTGTCGGTTTCATTTAACTGGGATGTCGACTGATCTCCCCTCGTCGTTGGTGCTCTTGACTCCATCCTCCTCTTCCTGTTCTCCGCTTGTTCTGATTCTTTTAACGCCTGTGCTTTCTTTTTCTCTTCTGCTTGTTTCATTGCTAAGATCATGTGTTCGGATTTATAATCTATTTTGCTAGTTTTCTTCTTCAGCTGTCTCCACATTCAAAAAGGTTCACGTATATCGATGTCTTCTTGATTCAATCTTCAGAAAAAAATTTATGAGATCTACAAATAGGTGCTTGTAAGATCTTGCGCGTGCAGAGTAGGAGAATTGAGTGGTGGAGCGGAGAGATAAACCTCTGATTATCTCTCTCCACC